>JAOEHQ010047518.1:0-10784 GCA_025447715.1 Asclepias incarnata | reverse complement strand
ACATCCTAAAAAATACAAACTATATTACTCGGTATATCAAAAAATATCAAAAAAATTTGTTAACATCTATATTAAAATAAATTTCGACATATATTTATTAAATCAAAAAGGATCTCAAGGTGTTGATATGCATAAAAAATGGAATATCAAAAAAAAATAATGCTAAAACAAATTTAATCTACAAAGAATTATTACAAAAGATGAAATAAAATATATGTTATTTCAGAATTATATTATTTTATTTTGATTTTATTTACACTATTTACATTTAAATTACCAGATTGTTTTTTCTTATATTTTTAAATTTGAATTTATAAGGTTTTTATTTGCATTTATTTTAATAATTCATTTTATTTTAAAAATGTCGTTAACCTCCTGTGTATTTGACACCGGACTAAATCTAGTACTACCTATAAAACATTTAAACTTTTTTTTAATATTATGTTCTGATTAAATTTTGAGTTAATATTCCATAAAAGTCTTGGTAATTTAATTATAATAGATGAGTTTTAACACTAATTAATTTACACTTTACCTGTAAAATATTTTATTTTAACTATTGTCATGTTTATGCACATGTTATCTATGCTACTTTATAAATGAAATAAATAGTGTCTTAAATTTCAAATTTTTTAACATTTCCAAATTTATGTTATTTTTCCCCCCAAATTTTTTCAAAAAAAAAAATTGATGATTATTTTATCTCTCTCATCTATTACTATTTTATCACATAATTTCTTAAATACTCACATTATCCTTTCAATAACATCACATAACATAACTACAATACCTCATCCCATAAAATACCTACAACACCCTCATCTCGTCGCCACCCGTCGCATTGCGCGGGTAAACTTCTAGTACTATATTATTTATTGCATTTATTTTGTTACAACACTTTTTACTTTTTGTCTCTCACCATCATTGATAACCACCACGTCGTCATCTTGTATACTTACCATTCGTTGGCACCACATATAACCACCGGTTTTTTTCTAGGATGTTTCCGCATCGTGCCGGTATCGTATTAGTTATTATAAATCCAATTTTCTAAAGATAATACATTGCTGGATTATGTTTCTACAATCAATGTATTTCCCAGTTACAAAAAATTAGAACTATTGCTTGTACTTTTCATTCATTTTTTATCAAGTAAAAGCCCTCTAATTTAACCCCTTAAGCATCACATCACCCTTCCAAAATGGACAAAAATGTAAACGAATACCGTCTTGTGACTTGTAAAGATTCAAGTCATGAAAATAAAATGTTCACATAAACACATATGTATCCGTAAAGGTGATAGATTTCTGAACAAGAGTCGTGTCTTGTGTGCACTTCAATTTGTATACGCTCTGGGTTCGAGAGTTGGACTACGACTATGGATTGCTGCCACGGCAACTGAAAGCGATTGCAGAGGAGATAGAATTGATTTGTAACGAATATTATACAGACCATCACCGAGATCCACCATTTTAAAAACTGGTTCACTTTGTTTACGACCCTACAAACATAGAAAACTATCAATAAACATGACAAGTAGAGCTGATTATTCCGACCCATTTACTTATGAATGCGTGGATTTGGTTTACATACGATTCGGTTTACAACTTGTGAAATAAGAACTATCTATAAATAAAACATGATAAATCGGTCGAAAGGGATGAAAGAAGGAAGTGGCCCAAAGTGTATTTTAATTTCATACAACCTTTTAAATCTCATTATTTGTTAAAGATATATGATAAAAAGGTACTTTGTGGTCAACACAACCCAACCCATTTCAGTCAGTACTAATTTTGACACAGAAAGTCATAATCCAACCCGCCCGTATTGCCCAACTCTGACAAGATTTCGTTTAAAACAGTATTTTGGCAGTGTTGAGTCGATAACTCGATATGTTACCTGTACATATAAATCAAATGAACCGTTCTCCCCAAAACTGTGACCTTGGTGATTCAGCCCAGCATGAAACACAGTGAGTGGACAACCGAGGTCCCAACCACCACAATCACAAGACCCACCATTCCTCCACCTTTCAACGAGGGTAGATGGTCCGCCACCATTTCCTGTTCTAGGCCCACTATGAAAACTAGCAGGGACAAGAACATTAATGCTAGTATTTTGTTTGCATTCGCAATGTCTATCTTTTTTAAGAAATTTCAAGCCCCAACCACCAACTTCTACCTCATTTTGACTCTCAAGGATATGATTATTCACAACAAAGGCGGCTAGCTCAAGTTTTGGCTCTAACATGTTTTCTTGAACAACAGAGAACCTCTGTTTATAACAGCGATTCTTAGAAATAGTAGACTTTTTTGACAACCCTTTATTCTTCTCTTGTTTTTTATCTAAAGTATGCATATATCCTTCAATATCATCACCATTGACACACAAAACAAACTTTGTCTCCATGATTTGTGTTCCATGTGGACAGAGTTCAAAAGAGGTACATACACTCATTTTGCCAAGAAGATCCAACTCTCTAAAATAAAACATGTAAACATAGTCCACACCCTTATCACTTCCCGACTCCACTTTTATAAGCTCTGCTGTTATAAAGACTTGTCTCTTTCCCGCTAAATTGAATACATAGTGTGGAAATCCATCTTTCCACGAGCAGTGCAGCGTCCCTTGAGAGTATTCCATGAATTTCCGCTTGATGCACTTGTAAGAATTTAACTCAAAGCAATAATGAATAAAATTTTCTTCAAGATTATTGATTTGCTTTGGAAGTTTCTTGTTTAGACCATATATAAGGCGAATACACAATTTCTGTATGCAAAAATAACTTATTGAAAGCAATAGAACTTCAAGCTTTAACTCCACACGCAATCGAGAGAAACAATGATTTTCTGATGATTTCTTATTATTGTAGTCAGCTTCTTTGACATGCACAAATGCACAATCCATCCTCTCTAACTCTCATGAAGTTGGGTTGCAAAGGTGGAAAACTGATTTACATATTCTAAGTCAATTGTGGTTCAAGGTTGTGCCACAAAATGTCAAAAGAAGGCTGCAAACAATAAAAGAGAACACAAAATAAGAATAATGCATTCAAACTTGTTACCCGACTTCCTTTTCATGAGAACAAGATACATTTATTGAATGAATTTCGTTGTAGCCGTTCATATCTAACAATCAAGGTTCAAATGACATGAAGTAGCATAGATGACCCAAAATGTATCCAGCTCTTAATATATATACATATATATGATTTTATACAATTCATCGAACGAACATGTTGCCATCTCATAAATCATAATGAGATTAATTCTTACGAAAATTTTGTAAGTAATTAAGCACAATGTTTCTACCAATCTTCGATAACTAAAACTAGGACAAGGATAAAAGACCCCTTAGGGGGTGTTTGGCTTAGCTTATTTTTAAGCTCATCGACTTCTTTGATTGATGGGTCACATCGAATACATCTAGTCCAAAGACTATTTAAGAAGAAACTAAGCCAAACACCCCCCTAAGAAACAGCTTACTAACATAAACACAAAATCATCTGATTTATCTCTAACTTTGCACCTTCAAATCATAGTAAACGCACACCGTAACACCTTCTAACATAGTACTATAATAAACTATCTTAGCAAACATTTTTATTCATAAAAATTCGTTACAATAAAAAATAATGTAATTCAAATAAGCAATAATTGTAACATAACATCAAAATTCAAGCAAACCATATTTAAAAAAATATAAAATAAAAATAAAAATGCATACCAAGTAGATGGAAATTTCGTCAACCCGATAAAAGCCAAGGCAAAAGTACTAATATGTGATCACCAGTTTTGTGTGTGTGTGTGTTTTTATTCCACAAACAAGAATTTGACTTATAGAATATGTATAAATATTGTATATAGCATAAACAACCAACGAAAAAAATACATACAAATAAATTAAAAAATGAAACAAAGTATTATTTTAACAATAAAAAAATAGGCAGGACTATACCAACTTTCAGAATTTGAGGTGTAAGCCACGTTATGGAGGGAAAAATAATATTCATCAACTGGGTTTATCGGGGGTGGGTCCAGGCTGATTGAAAATATGTTATATTTGCAGAAGAATTATATATATGTATAATAATAGATACAGAAAGTTTTATATGTATATATATGGATAGTTGACGGAAGGGAAGGCAGCTCATGAAAGGGACGTAGATAATGGTGGGGCCGATGGTTCCGACATGACAAGTTCCAACTTTAGATTGGGGAATAAGTCAATCCTTCATATAAATGAGTCAATGTTAATTTGGTATATTTGTTTTTTTCCGCTGTTTTTTTTTTTATTTTATTTTAAATTTTTTATATTTTTTTAAACGTTAGTAGGCAGTACCAACATATTTGAGGAATCAAACCCAAGACATGTGGATAAAAACCAGGAAGCCTCCTCACAATCTCCGGACATTTGTCTAGTTGATCCGTGCTATTATTTTTTTTAATTTATATTTATATAATAGTAAAAATTGTTATTTTTGGAAATTGAAATGCTAACTCAATTTCGTTGGTTATTCAGATTGCGGACGAACCTAAATAACTCGATCACGGATGCTTTATATTGGGTCGGATTGTTTGGTTTGAATTTGGATAACTCGATTAACCCGAATATGATTTAATTGCTTCTCCAAAATTGAATCACTATACATGTGATTTTATTCTTCATGTCCAAAAAAACCAAAGTTTGTTAGTTATACTTTTAATTATTATTTTATTATGTTATAATGTTATTTTTTTTTTTTGAATGAAAGAGGATTTTCCCTTTGCCATTATTGAACAACATACTTACATGATGGATTACCATCAAAAAGAAAGGACGTGGATCTGGTTAAGTTTTTTATTCAATGGCAAATCTGCTTTACTCTTAAACTACCACATGTCAGAAATTGCTGAAGTTCACCTCAAGAGGCCAGAGCCTAGGACGTGGATCTGGTTAAGTTTTTTTTTCAATGGCAAATTTGCTTTACTCTTAAACTACCACATATCAAGAATTAAGCCTGAAGTTCACCTCAAGAGGCCAGAGCCTCTAACTGTAAGCATCCTAAGTTGAGATATCACCTCTAATGTGACGCAATGCACCAGTAGCTCACTACCAAAGGTGATGCTACCTTATTGTGACAACCGGCAAATTTCAGGTCATTTCTTTTTCTTTTTTTTTATTTTAAAAAAAAGTTTAAATGTCATTCAATTTTTAGTACGAGATGAGTGTTTTAAATATAGCACTTCTAAATTTTATGCCCAAAGACGTTTAGACTATCATATGTCTTATGAAATGCCAACAAGTAATAAGACTTATGTTCGTATATTTAAAATCTATACTTAAAGTCCATAACATTTAATTTATTATGGATTAGATTATTATGTGCTGTAAAATAAAATAAAATAAAAAGATAATTATTAATTAGTGATTAGTCATTTTAAGCATCTAATTGACACATGATTAATCGTATATATATCTATATATAGTATTTTAAATATATTTGACACTTGACAATTTTTTATAAAATATGAGATTGGTATCAGAGCCGCAGGTTATAGCGAACTAGGTTGCATTAGTGGGCCTAGGAAGGATTTCATTAGGCTGCATTAGTGAACTTAGACTATAACTGTTTTCCTGACAAACTACTCCCCTACATGTACTTAATTACATTCATGCTTAGACATGCTTTATAATATAGAATACTTAAATTTAAGAGTCCTTAAATTTAACAGGTAGATACTATATAGGTCATATCGATGCGTATCCGATAAAACTCTCATGATGACATCATCATATATGAAATATTCACTTTTAGACCTTGTAGATTTGAAATTGTCACTCTTAGTCCCTCCGGTTTTAAATTAATCTCTGAACTCTCAGATTAATGTCTATTCCTTTTATAAATTATCACGGAGGGCGAACACAACGATATAGTTTTCTTAGTCATCCCATCGGACTCGAACAAACGAATTCCACTACTCTAAGCGTGTTCAACGTAATGATGTGAAGTGATGATGATAAGGACATATGACATGATTCTATCATAAAAACGATGCGCAACGTTTTTATGATTACATGATGTCATGTAGAATTATCAAATTGACGGATCGGTCAAAAGTGATTGGTTCAGGTAACATCGGAGCATGCCACGAACTAACCAACGTTGATAAATTCTAACCTTGTCGTTAGCCATCGAATAGAATCTAGGATTCATCTCATTCGAACTTTAGTCACACAACGAAGGCGACAAAATAATAATAATAATAATAATAACAGAAAAGATGGAGACGTCAACAATAGAGTAGGCCCAGGGTCGCTCTAACCTTTTTGGTGGTTTTAGGCGAGACTAACTTTGAGGGATTTTTATTTTAATCTCTAACAAAAATCTTCTATTTTATCTAGCCAGCAAAAATAAACTTAAAAAAAATTTGTATCTACTTTCGAATGACCAAAGTAGTTATGGATTCGGTTCGACATTGACAATTAAACAATAAAACTTAGGAATCATAATCAATTAACAGAAATCTGAATGAAAATCAGTTAATAGAATAAGCAAAAGGTGAACCTCGTGAACCTAGAGGGCCTCCAATCTAATCACGGGAGGTGAACGTTGGCATAATTTAATGAGTGAGAAACTTGCTGTTGTTCACTTTTTTAAAAGGTGCGGTTGTAACTTTTGTAGGAAATGACCAGATAACTGAACGGCTGGGCTGTTTATTTTCTATGTTTATTAATTACTTATTATGAATTATAGATATGGATTTCTTATGTCCTATTTTTATTAGTCCTAGCCCAAAACACTAGGCCATCACATAAAATTTGAGACCCGAACTATTTGGGGGCCTTAGGCAATTGCCTACCCAACATATATTGTAAAGTCACCCTTAAGTGGGCCCATAACCCACAGGTCCCAAGATCGTGTTTCTTATATCAATAATATTTTGAAGACGTCTCATTTAGAGGTCGTTTGTATAATTTGTGATTATGATCTCAAAAAGTCACACTCTGCTAAATCTCGCCTCGGACGGGGTGTGACACTTATGGTCTGTGATGTCATGTGACACCACTTATAAATGAAGTTTATTTGGAGGATAATAGTAATACACAATTTATCTTGTGACACCACTAATAAGTTTATCATGACCCCATTAGAAGAAGAGGCCAACTAAAGGCAACCTAACTAGTAAAAGTCATCTCACATTCTCACGTGATTTTTTCCTTCTGTTGGTGTTATTTTCTGCTAGAAGTCTAGGGAGGGGGTTTTATGCGAGTATTTTCAGAAAGTCTTAGGTTTCATCCTAGACATTCGAGTTAATTTAGGAGAATAAGTATTATAGTTTGTCGTAAAAAATAAAATAAAAAATACATTGCAAGTTACTCTTGTTTGTGTTGAAATTTAGGGTTCTTCTATTAAATTTTGATTTTGCCGGTTAGACAATTAGAGTGTTAATGATTTAGCAATTTGTTTCTCATTAAATGTTTGATTTTAGCCACTTTTTCATAGAAATGTTAGATGGTATTTACATGGAATAAAAAAAAAAACAATACAAGTATGAAGACACCCGATTGAAACAATCAAATATTGGTACAAAATATAATACTAGTTTTGAGTGTCTAAGGTTGTGTTTAGTTAAAAGAAAAACTTTTTGTGATTTTCTATTTTCATACTTGAAGAAAATGAAAAAAGGTTTTTTTTTTTTTTTCATCTCTAAAAAGCCTTTAAAAATTTTAATAACACGTTTATCTGCAAGTTTAAAAAATACAAGAAATTTTCCATTTCTTTATTGAATTTTTTTTAAAAAAACTATAAAATTGGGTTTTCCAATAGATGATTATGGGCATGTTTGGCATGGAGCTTTTAAGAGCTTAAAGTTCTCGGCTTTTAAAAACAAGTCCCTTCTAAAAAAATAACATTGTTTGAATGCGGAATTATGAAAAGAAGCCCCAATCCCAAAAAGCTCCAAAAGGTTTTTAAAATAAAAGTTTGGGTAAGGAGTAGGGATGAGATCGGTATGGTACCGGTACCGAACCGTACCGGTACCGATGAATACCGAAACTGAAAATACCCAAAATCAAATCCCAATACCGTACCGAATTCACTTAAACGGTACCGGTTCGGTACCGAGATTTTCGGTTCTATACCTTATTGGTACCGAATTTCAAAACTACTTTGATTTCAAACCGAATGGCCCTCACCAAAATGCAATACTTATTGTTTGTCACAAAGAATGATAACAGAATGTGAACTAGTTACAAAAATCATATTATAACCTATTTAAAGAAATTTTGCGTGAACAGTAATTTACCATCTTTTTAGCACAAGGTACAACTGAAAGGCCTTAACATATATAAATATTAGGACGGAATAAAACAAAAAAAGGAGTATAGATCAGGTGGCATGAAAGACTTATTTTGGCTTCTTAGACGGGAGTTCGAATCTTTTAGCCGCACAATCTATATTTCGCGTGAACAGTAATTTACCATCTCTTTAGCACAAGGTACAACTGCACTATGGAAATGAAGTACGCTTTTTCAATTGTCATTGCCATTTCATTTATTCTGGTGGGCCCCGTCAATATGCACTATGGAATTAATTTAATGGAAACATGAGATTTATGTACGATGGAATTAATTTAATGGAAACATGAGATTGATGTCAACTAGCAACATTTGATATTATATATTATTTTTTTTTGGAATGGTTTTTGCATGTTTTTGGTATTATAGTTAGCATTTATAAATATGAGAAGCTTAAAAATGTTTTTGGTATTATAGTTAGCATTTATAAATATGAGAAGCTTAAAGAGGCCCTCTAAATGCATACGCAGACGTTTTATAAGACCAAAATTCATGTATGATTCGTACCAAATCGGTCGCTTGAGGCGGTTTTCGAATGATAATTTATGTGTAGTTAAAACTTTTTAGGCTACAATATACTCATGTCATGTTGTAGTTACATATTTTTCCGTGTCATATCATTATATCATATTATGTTTATCTACTATTTACAATTTGGAAGATAAACATTTAATCAAACTCATGACGTAACACATACATCTTTTATCTTTAATTTGGATCATGTTATATTCGGGTGAATAATAGAGTTTTTGACCTTTTCACTTTCATTACCAAACCCTTTAGCTTTTTTATTATATCTCCCAATAAAGTTTTTATTTTTGTATTTTACTACAAAAGTTTTGTGTTTTAAGATTTACGTTGCATTGTTTAGATATGTATTTCATTACATTTCTTAATTGGTTGTTGTTCACATATTGAAATTTATTGCTCTAGGTTCAAGTCGATGTTCCATTGTTATCCGGCCTTTGTAAGAGTTTTATAGAAAGCTATTTATTTGTTATCTCCGGCCGAAGGCCGGGCATAATACTAGTTAATTAATAAACTATTACTTCTAGGGATGGAGATGAAACTTTTATATAAACAAAAATATACAATTAAGATTTCATCTTCCTTCCAATCCCCCAAGACTCTGACCTGCAACTTCCATTTGAAATTCTGATATGAAAGATTTTTTATTTTCCATTGTCATCTAATTATGTTTTTATAAATAGTTTATGATATAATTAATGTATATTATCTATCGTACAACATCATTTTATTTGTTTAAATTATCAAAAAGTGGGCTAATTGATCATAGTCTAGTATATGATCGATCTAAATATTTATGCCTAACTAGGCCACTACTTGAATGATGCTCCGGGCGGTCGCCCACTCAGCCCACCCCTAGGGCAAGCTCTGTCCACTTACTTAAGCGCATTTATAATACGCAGTTTTTCATTCTTAATTAAACAAGTTTACGTGGTTTAATTTGGTATATATGTGTTTACACATATAAATAGAAGTAGAAATTGTTTTGATGTCTTTTACTTGGATTATAAATTATAAATAGAAGTAATAATTGCAATTTTCGTTGGATTAGTTTGCAAATACATACTGAATTTGTTATAAATATTAACACAAGCATATTGCTAGCTTCTCAATAAAGTTGCTGTTATACCACCCCTTATAAAAGTGTAAATTAATTAAACTGGTGAAAAAGAAAAGAAATTAATAATATAGGGTTGTAATAAAATGAAAACTAGAAAAATATTGAAAACCAAAGGACAAATCTCAGCCACACATTCCCCAACTTCTTTCCCTTCATTCTTTTTAAAAAAATAATTTATTTTACCTTGTTTTTTTCATCTTGAATTTTTAATTTTTTTTTAATAAAGAAAACCCATTCAAATTTTTATTTTTTTTTTCGGATGATGATACGGTACGGGCGTAGCCCTTAAGGGTATTAATAAGGGGTAGCTGGTGGGATGATAGGTCATAGGGGGTAGTCATGGGCAAAAACCGGTTTTTACCCGAACTGACCCGAACCCGAAACCCGAACCGGTTTTGGTCAAAGGGCCAAAAAACCGGTTTTGACCAAACCGGTTTTGACCAATGGTTTGACCGGCTTTTCCCCGGGTTTGACCGCCTAAAACCGACCCGAACCGAAAACCAACCCGGTTCCAAACCGGTTCTCGAATCCGAAACCCAAACCGGTTTGGGTCAAAACCAGTTTTGACTGGGTTCGGTTTCGGTTTTTTTGCCCACGTCTAATAGAGGGTGATAGGTCATAGGGGGTGATCGGTGATGGGTGATCTACCTGACGGGCTCCGCCCGAAAATTAAAAAGTCGTCGAAAGTATATCAGATAACCTCTCTAATGAAAGATGATGAAATTTTAAGAACACCCATATAATTTTCATAATTTATCGATGTACGGTTTTTGAGATAAAAGATTTTGAATGAATT
>JAOEHQ010047517.1:0-10789 GCA_025447715.1 Asclepias incarnata | reverse complement strand
GAGGGGTTGGAGGTCCTGCAAATCGCAGGTCAAAATTGCCTCCAACACGTCTGAATCGAAATACACTTTAAAAAAAATATATTGCCACATAATTAGTTTTACCAGCCTTTACCCATTACATACCCATTACATAATGCCCAAATACAACCACCAATTTTCAATGATCTCACATCCCAAAAATTTGTACATTATCTAATCGGGGATTCGGGGGACAATTATAAAAAAAGTTACAAATTATATATATATATATATATAAAGGATTTTTCTAATAGGCTGTCAATAACCTACATAAAAAACTTGTACCTTC
This sequence comes from Asclepias incarnata, assembly GCA_025447715.1. Lineage (NCBI taxonomy): Eukaryota > Viridiplantae > Streptophyta > Magnoliopsida > Gentianales > Apocynaceae > Asclepias > Asclepias incarnata. Next base: position 10,482 of record JAOEHQ010047517.1, on the reverse strand, counting down.
CATATCAAAAGTTCACTCCCTGAATTTTATGGTAAAAGTACAATTATTTTATGCATGTTAATGACAGTTAGCAAAACCTTAAAAAAAAAAAAAAGCTACTTGTATTCCTATTAATTAGGTTATTTAATAAATTAAGATAATGGTGGGTACCCAAGCGCGCGAAATGCCGTGGCGGCAATAGTTTACAACGTGATACACCATTTTCTGCTAGTTAAAATTTTTGTGTTGGTTTTAAATAGTCAAAGTATGAGGTTTAAAACCACCTCAGTTTCTCCTTGTTTGCGATTCGAACTGGAATAACCTGGACCTTTTCTATCAAGGAGCAACTCACAGGTTAGAAACGACTATGAATTCGATCTTCTAGCAATTACACATAATTACATATTAAGTAGCTTAATAACAAAATATCATTTCCTTCTAATATATTGGTGTACTTCATAGGGATTCCATACTTTTTTTCTCCTAAGAGCAAGATTTTTATAAACTTTCTCACATAAGGCTTTAGCATGGTCTATTGCATAGTTATGTCATATATCCTTCAGCTTTGAGGAAGTTTATATCCTTTCATAGCCAAAAGTCTTCTTTCTTTTTGCTTGATAATGTAGTGCACAACTTAGGCTAAACACCCTTTGGTCTCTTTCTTGGTATCCGTCAGTAGCTTCTTGCTGCTGCTACTCTCTTACAATTTCTGCATAATTTAGAAACTTTAAACATCTTAAGTACTCCCTCATGGCTAGCGACGATTTATGGCGCTTGTCCAACAAAAATAGGATAGTTCGCATGATTCTGCAAACATCTACGACGCAAACTACATCACATAACCTAACCATCTCTTGGACATTGCTTATGGATCAAATGACGTTGCAAGAACCCAAAACCTTGGACCAAAACTGTTACGGTTCTAGTTTTACCCATGTGGACCTGAATGTAAAGTCAAACGCGGTACATTTATTAACCCAGTTCCAAAACAAATGGTGGTATTCATGTGCACATATATAACTGTAACATTATTTGATATTTTGATCCATAAGCATTGGAACAATATATGGATGTGTTTTTTTTTTTTTTTGGGTAAAAATATATGGATGTGTTCCACCCATATATTTCTTAGTTCATATATGTAAAATTAAAAAAATATGGATGTATTACCTTTACACAAATAGTATAAATATGAAATGTGGAGCAGGCGAATACCTTGGTCTTTCAGGCTCGCCATTGTTGGTATTATATTTTGAGCTTCCCGTTGCAACTCTCTTGTGTTTAATGCCTACAAACATAAATGTGAACACTTATCCAAATCAGTTGCCTCATAAAACATAAAGATACAAACACTGAGCATATATGCAATAAATTAAACACGACTTACATCAGCAAGAAATATTGGCAGACTATTTGTTAAAAACTTAACTATCACCACATCTAGTGAGCGACAACGTATACAACTATAAACAAATTTGTTGTAACTGGCCTAACACAAAACCGGATGATGCATAAATCACGTACTTGGTTAAGTTGCTTGATATAATACATAAAATAGATGGTACCAGTTACCCAACCCACCCATCCCGAAGATTTAATAATGAAACTTACCCTGTTGTCGATCATGTTGAGCCAGGCCTTGCCACCAAGGATGTTAAAAATGGCAAACTTCATGATATCAAGAGGGAAATATAACACGATACTGTAAAGCCAGAGACACCAGCCCATTTCCGCCCAATTCCTTTAATTCTTGCGGAATTTCCACTGCATATATTGCTATCAAAGTTGCTACCTGAAATATACCATATACAACTTTTAGCATATGCAAACTTCCAGTAAGAAGCTTTTAAGTTTAGAAGGTGAGAAAATTACCAGTTGTGTGGCTAGCAAAGCACCCATTAGCAAGAACCCTGGTCGTTCAACAAATGACCAGCTGCAAGAACGGGTGACAAAGAACAAATCCTGGGTCACAATACTGACATGCAGATATAGAGCAGCCATCATCTCGTACTCCCTATCTAAACTGAAACAAATCAATTACATCTTATGCATAGGTTTCAAAGTGACCGTAACATTTTTAATGCATAACTACATAAGACCATCTACATCATTTTGTTCAAAAATTAAATTACTGTTGAAAGTATTTGAAACAATATAACTTTTGTAGCTACATAACACGCATAAAATTTATTAAAAATCAAGATTCTTGTTTAATAATGGTCGGGTCAAACCAGCACTTTTAACCATTCAACGACCCCTCGTTTAGCCCAATGGTAAGAGTTTCATAAGCATATAAGTGAAAAGGCATAATTCTACATAATATATTTCTTAAAGAATAACCTGCAACTACTCTACAATACTATTACCAAACAAATTTAGTTTATTAGTGATAAGTTTAAAACAAATACCAGCTTGCACATAAGAAAAAAACAGTAGAAGGAAAAAGATAATAAGAGTGCAAGATAAGCCTTACTCACGTCTGTTCAGTCACAGATGAGCCTGTGGATGGTAGCTTATTTGGTACTGCTGTACTGCTCTTCAACACTGCAAGGAAACTCAAATTATTTTGCAAGTTCTATGTGCATCCAATTTATGGCTGAAAAGGGAAATTGGCATTATGATTCAACATAGAAATCATAATCCTAACACATGGATTTTGAGTTTTCGCACAGCAATTTTTGCATGAATGGTACAGACACCTGTAAAGTCATTTCAGAACTACTTTAAGAATAACAATCGAAGAATACGTATAGAGCTCTATATCTAAAAATGCATCCGGAAAAGATCACAGTAGTGTCAGATTTAAAAACAACCCACTGAAACACATATTTGAGCATTCTCGGGAATCACTTCATATCTAACATAGTTGAGAATAGGTAATGAAATCCAAAAAAGTTAGTAAACGTATTTCTTCATCCAAATCGAGTTATTACATAGCAAAATCTTGAAGTAAACAAAACTAATACACATTTCTAATGCGTTGACACCGTATAATTTATATCATATAAAGACTATATAACAACAGCATATAGCATTCACCAAGGTATAAAAATGTGTGTCATCTACCCTATTTTTACACAGATTAGTAGTTTCAAACAGATTATATGTTTATGCTTGAACCGACTGTCATATAAGAACATAGAGGTTCTAAGCTAATAAGCGTGACCAGCAATAGTAACTATATAACTATAGTAAAAATATTACAAGTATACTGGTCCGGTTCAGTTCTAAGATTTTCTCTTTGTTTGCACACTTGTATGCCTGATGACCGAAAAGAGAAAGACCTGTTTTTTGCTTCTCCTCCACGCAGATGAAAATCCCAAATCATCATGACAAACTCCTTATTTTTAGTGTTTGTGTATCCAACCTCTACTTATAATACTTTGATTACCTATGGGTTAGATAATCAGTTTGATATTACTTAAACAAAAGTCGTTTTCAAGGATAGAGTAAAGTACTCAAGTTACTTACACACACTAAATTTATCTATTAATCATTTAATCTGTTAATCATTTAATCTGTTACTTCCTTTAATGAATAGAAGTTGACAAACGCTCAAAACCCATCAAGATATGTACCTGATCAATAGGACAGCAACATGACCAACAAATTGTAAATCTACATATACCTGATCAATAGGACAACAACATGTACGTCGGAATTCTTTGGAGTGCTTCTATACAGAAGATCCATCAACACATCCAGTGATTACTCCATTATTTTCTCTTTCATCCTGAACCCTATGTCTTCTCTGAAACTCTCTAATTTCTAACTTCTGTTTATCACTCACTGTACATCAGCCGTGTGTGTCAATATGTTCACCTGCATCAGTAGATACATTAGACATTATGCATGATAAAGGTGACTTTTACTATGTCTATTCAGGGATGGTAATTTCGATGGTAATTTCATTCAATTTACCAGGTTGTGTTTTATTTCAAGTGAGTCAATTTTTTAAATTGGGAATGGGTTGAACAGGTTGAAAGTCACGCATAATGTATTGAATATCTTAGAACATCTTTTTTCAAGATATAGATAATTGTTGTAATAATATTGTTTTCTGATCATAACTAATGAATTATTCATATATAAAAAAATGGACAAAAAATGTTTGTTACGAAACCTGCCCCAGCCCGTTATGAGCCATATTAAAACACAACCAATTCAACCCATTACCCAACCTGCTCGTCTTGTTACCTTTATTATCTAGGAATGAAAAAAAAAAAAAACCATTAATACATATGGCATCTGACAAGTGAGAACGAAGCTTAGTTACAGAGTCCCCTCTTCCAAGTTCCTCGGCCATTCCATATGCAATATAAGTCCAGATCAGGTTTTAGGAGACCCAGTGGTAATATGACAGCAAGATTGAGAAAACCTGCCCTTGGATCAGTATACACTTGGAAAGGCAATGCACTGATAAACTCATCACAATGGCGCAGTAAAAGGCCCTCAAACTTATCAAATGGTGGCCAATCCTTCCACTTGAGCATCTCTGGCCAGGAACTCACGTATTGCCTTCCTTCTGTGTATCCATTAAAAAAATTCCCGAAACTGATTTCAACCTGCACTACATAGACAGGATGAAGTTCAAAACTGAAAAAACTAACAACATAGTTAAAAAAAACTCGTCTTTCGGACATTAATATCCAAATAAAATACCACTTCAAATGAAGGAATAGAGAACATTTGAGTTAGCAACTTCGACCCATTTAGTTATAGAGAGGTCATTTTGGGTTGTGCATTATCTCAAATGGGTCAAGTAAGTCAAATCAAAATATTTTCCCTTTCGATGGAAGTGGCAGAAAATCATCGACAACCAGACGAGGATACTCTGAAAAAATAAAAATGAAATGGGTAAGAGTAATGCAAAAATACGCGAAACCCATTTCCAACGATTGCAATAGAAGAGCGTGAGCAAGATGCAACTGAGTATAGCTGTACTGCTCTAGATTCAACATTTTTTTCCTGGAGAAAAGATTTATCTAAAGATGTATCAAATAGAATTTCAAGTTAGCAAACCTGATTGAAAGTGTGAATCTCGATCTTTGAACCAGCATACTTTTCCACAATCTATTTTTAATTTATACAAAAGGTATCATTATAAAGTATGATAAAATTAACACTATTATGCGTAGAAAGTAAATGTATATGCTAGTCACCTTCTGAGTATCTTCATGCGTGTTAAATGAGTTCATTAGAAGCAGAAGTACATTACAACCATACTTCTTGTTGAGTGACTACAAAAACAGTACAGTTAAATTTCGAGCAACAATCACAAGCCTAGAATAATATGTATGGATGTGAATATCTTTTCTTTCCAAATGTGAAGTACCCCAAGTCAAACGACATTCAAAAAGAAATTTTAGATTATCCAAGTAAGCTGCTATTATGGGAATTTATGGAAAACTCTAGAGAGCAGCGAACATTAGGAGCATCCTTACATATGAAAACTTTAAGCACTCAATAATTTTTCAAAATATCTGGGTTTAAAAATTACCTCTTTTGCACATAACTATCTATTTGGGAAATTAGATCAAACACTTTGAATGCAGCACCCATCCTGCATACAAAAACATCAAAACCAAAGAAATAGAAACGTCATTATTTTACACATTCTTAATATCTCACAATTTGACTCGGTATCCATTACACATTAGAGGTATAACCCTTATAAACAAACTGATATAGAAATCTAAAAACACTATTAAACTTTGAAAAAGCTCCAACGATTCAGCAAATTAGGAACATCAAACATCTAACACATTTATATCTATATTAAGCTTAGGAGAACGATGTAATCTGTAACAGCTAGTCAACTACTCTGCATTATAACAACTATATTCTGAATCAGATGGTAACACATATGTAAAAATAGCACAATCGCTAATGGAACATCTTAGTAACTCTTGCAAACAAAACAAACCAAACAGGAAATATTTCGACTCATTCAACATAATCTTAAAAAAATTAGAGGTTGGATTCATAACATCAGGCCAAATGCAAAAAATAATTGGTTGAGAAATTATATCAAACACTTGGTGTTCATAACAAAAAGAAAATATCAGTTGGTGAAAGAACCTAAACTTGAACCGAATACATGAAATATTAAGTATAATTGGGGAATAAACTTAGCAAAATTTTTAAAAATATATAAATATATAATCAGAGAACGATTTATTAAAATAAACGATATTGTCTTCAACTTAGACAACTGATTAACATAACAAAAAATCAGAAACATTCGTTAGATATGCCACATAGGCAACTTTTAGAGTAACCATAACCTTGATTTATATAGATAAAAGATACCCACCATTACGGCATCACCACCATTCAAAATCACAAAACCATCATACGATACCTATCTAACACGAGCAATGACAAAGCTAATCGTTCTCGCACTCGCCTTCACCGCCCTCCTGACCTTTGCTTCTGAGCATAAAACCATCGTCACAACCACCACCATCCAGTATGAGAATCCAATTGGCCGACAGCAGCAATGTAGCCAATCGAGGACCAAAGTTTCATTAAGTGTGATATATAGAAAGTGTTGAGAGATGTGCTGCCAAAAGTTCTAAAACGCGGACGAGCAATGCCAGTGTGAGGCTGTGAAGAAGGTGTTCAGAGATGCCATGATGACAGCAACAACAACAAGGTGGAAGCTTCAGTGGTCAAATGATTGAACATTGAAGCAAAAGGCTGAGAAAGTAATTAGAAAATGCAACCTCCAAATTACAAGGCAACAATGCCAAGTTGGAGCAATCACACTACCACCATGATCACTAAGGAAAACCAAGCCTTCCCCCCTCAATATGTTGGCTCACAACAGTGTAGGCAAAATGATCCCACAACGCTTCAATCAATGTGACAGGTTCATTAAACAGATGCAAAATTCCAACAAGAAGCATTATGTACTTTATTCTATATAATTTAATTAGGTCCATAATTTTGGATAATGTGTCCGAACATAATTTCTTACATGCTTGCTAAAAAAATTTCCAAACTATGGACTAGTTTATACTAAGGTGCCCCTGGACATAAAAAGCTCGAGCTGGGCTCGATAAGTAATTTGAGCTTCATCTTGGTCTTTAATAATTGAGATAAAGAAAACTAACTTGCATAGCAAAGATTATACAATCCAGGAACATCAGCTTCTTAAGACATAATAATACTAATTGATAAAACAACATCCCAAATGATCATAGATAATAAGTCATAAATACAAATAAGTTTTAACAAAAATCAACAGAGTCAAATCATAGATAATAAGTTGTAAATACTAACAAGTCAAATGATCAATTGAATTCTTAAGACATAAAAAGACTTGATCAATTGCTCGATGGGCCGAAGTGGATCACCTTAAAGCCGGCTGAGATCACCGCCGTCTTCTCCCCTTCTATCTTGGGTGGTGGTGGTGCGGAACTGTCTTTGTCAGCCGGAACCTTGTAGTGAGTGTAGTCAGCCCCGACAAATTCTTCCATTTTCTTCTGTGTCAAGCCCACTGCATTGGCCAGCTTTTCAACTTCCCCAATCTTTCGTGGCTCGAGAAGAACTTTCACCACTCCATATCCTATCAGAAATTTCTTTGTTGCTGAGAAAAATGACTTCGTTTCGTCATTAGGCTCATGGAATTGGATATTGTATGGAGTTAAAAGTTTTGCCATAAATCATAGGATAGTCACCAAGCTTGGCCGGTTAGACTTCGCCGATGACAGTCGCTCCCTTTGACTGCAAGGCTTTGATGTTGTTAGTAGCGGTGGAGGACCTTTTCACTTCCTTCAATGGCTGCATACAAGTCGCTACAATTTTGTTTGCATCTTTACGGACAGTCCACTTTCGGGCGAACCCAAAATTCTCATCGGCCACAAATAGTCGAGCCTTGAACTCCTTTCTTTCTTTAGATTCTTTCATCTTTTTGTAAACAGCACGTGATGCGAATCCACGTCCTAAAAAAAACAAGTTATTGGTCAAACCAATGGGTCAAAAAGACCCGACCCAATAAAATAATTGTACTAGCGTATAATATTAACACACATTACAATATAACAATGTTTATGTGTGTTGACTAGTGCGCTACTACGCCATATAGATTGTTTGGGCCATATATTCATAAATGTTCCATTTGGACCTTAACTATATACTTTCCTTTTTTCTTTTAAAGAACAAACTTTTCGGGCTAGATATTTATAAGAAGTTTTACAAGGGCTTTAAGCATATAAGGCTGAATATGCAGTATACAATGATTGGGTTGATACTTAAAGCCCATGTAAAACTTCTTGTAAATAACTAGCCCAAAAAGTTTGTTCTTTAAAAAAAAAAGGAAAGTATATAGTTAAGGCCCAAATGGAACATTTATGAATATATGGCCCAAGCAATCTATATGGCGCAATAGCGCACAACAGTCAACACACATAGACATTGTTATATTGTAATGTGTGTTAATATTATACGCTAATACAATTATTTTATTGGGTCGGGTCTTTTTGACCCATTGGTTTGACCAATAGTTTGTTTTTTTTAGGACGTGGATTCGCATCACGTGTTGTTTACAAAAAGAGGAAAGAATCTAAAGAAAGAAAAGAATTTAAGGCTCGACTATTGGTGGCCGATGAGAATTTCAAGTTCGCCCGAAAGTAGACCGTCCGTAAAGATGCAAACAAAATTGTAGCGACTTGTATGCAACCATTGAAGGAAGTGAAGAGGTCCCCTACCGGCCACCGCTACTAACAACATCAAAGCCTTGCAGTCAAAGGGAGCGACTGTTATCGGCGGAGTCTATCCGGCCAAACTTGGTGACTATCCTATGATTTATGGCAAAACTTTTAACTCCATACATATCTAATTCCTTGAGCCTAATGACGAAACGAAGTCAATTTTCTCAGCAGCAAAGAAATTGCTGAGAGGATATGGAGTGGTGAAGGTTCTTCTCGAGTCACGAAAGATTAAGTAAGTTGAATAGCTGTTCAATGCAGTGGGCTTGACACAGAAGAAAATGGAAGAATTCGTCGGGGCTGACTACAGTCACTACAAGGTTCCGGCTGACAAAGACAGTTCCGCACCACCACCACCCGAGGAGGAAGGGGAGAAGACGGCCGTGATCTCATCCGGCTTTAAGGTTATCCACTTCGTCCCATCGAGCAATTGATCAAGTCTCTTTATGTCTTAAGAATTCAATTGATCATTTGACTTCTTAGTACTTTTAACTTATTATCTATGATGAGCTGGGGTGTTTTATTATTAATTAATATTATTATGTCTTAAGAATGCAATGATTTGGCTCTGTTGGTTTTTGTTAAAACTTATTAGTATTTATAACTTATTATCTATGATCAGCTGGGATGTTGTTTTGTTAAATAGTATTATTATGTCTTAAGAAGCTAATGTTCCTGGATTGTATAATCTTTGCTGTGCACATTGTATAATCTTTGCTATGCAAGTTACTTTTCTTTATCTCAATTATTAAAAACCAAGATGAAGCTCAAATTACTTACCGAGCCGAGCTCGAGATTTTAAATCTGTCTCTGGGTGGTTATCGAGCTTAAGTGTCAAATCAAGCTTTTCGAGCTTTTGAAGCTCATAATATATGGTTGAAAGCATTGTGTGGAAGTATTTGAGATATTTACACTTTATTTAGTAATGTCTACTACTTAACTCTTTATGATTTATGTTAATATTACACTTGGGTTTAGGAATGTTAGTTTCAAAATTTTGAAATGATACGGGGTATTATTTGTAGAGTATGGTCTTTCTATTAAAAACTGCAGTATATTATCAAGCTTTTTGAGCTGAGCTGGACCGGTTTCGCATCACAATCGAGCCAAGATCGAGCCTGCATATTGAAAGCTCGTCGACACTTTTGGCGACGACACTTTTGTCGTGGCCGAAGAATCGTAAAACGACAAAAAAATCTGCTTTTTGACTTTGAAAGTCAAATTTACTTTTGGCGACGACTTTGTCGTCCCCAAAACTTTTTTTATTTTCTTTTTGAATTAAATTTAAAAAGAAAAAAAATATTTGACCGGCTTTCGGCTCGCCAAAGTCGTCCCCAAGAAGATTTCCCAAAAATTCTTTTATTTCTCTTTAAGGCAGGAAATAATCCCGCCAAACCTTTGGCGATAGTTGTCGCTAAAAGATTTTTACCAAAATTTTTTTTTTTTTACCTTTAAAGCCAAAAATACTCTAAAAAGATTCATACTTTTTTCTCTATATAAATATATAATACATTAGATTTTCCAAAAAAAAAAAGAAAACTTTTTTAATTAATTTTTTGAATAATACATTAATTATTAATTTGTTCAATAATATTATATAAAGTATAAATTAATTATGTTTAGAGATAATTTCATTAGGTGCCCCTGTGGTTGACGCAATTTGAGTTTCGCCCCCTGTGGTTTATTTTTATCATTAGGTACCCCTGTGGTTATCGTTTATTACTCTACTTACCCTTTTGACTAACAGACGTTAGTCTATGGCCGTTAAGTCACTCATGTGCATTGCACA
>JAOEHQ010047516.1:0-10789 GCA_025447715.1 Asclepias incarnata | reverse complement strand
TGCAACTCTTTCACTCCACGTACGTGTTTGAAGATTAGCGGGTTCAAACAAATAATCTTCTTCAGGGGGACACATTATGAGGTTGTTGTCCTCGATGACCATGTTGTGTAAAATCACACGAGTGTACATGATTCGGCGTATATATTTGACGCTATATGGTCGTGCCGGGGTTTTAACGATTTCCCAACGACCTTGAACAACCTCGAATGCGCGTTCAATATCCTTTCTTGCAGATTCTTGGTACCGCTTGAACTTCATGTTCTTTTCTTCAATTGGTCATTTAATCAACCTTACAAGAGTCGCCCATTCTGGCGTTGGCTAGATAATACCTTTTTGTAAATTGTTGTCATCAATCGAATACGGTACCTTAGGAGCCCTATCTTAGAGTAAACCGTTGAACAAATCCGATTCATTAAGAACATTGATGTCTTTGTTCGAACCGACAGGGCCAAAGTAAGCATGCCATATCCATAATCATACGAAGCCACCGCTTCAAGCATGATCGTTGGACACCCCTTATCCCTACGCGTGTTGCCCTTGCCATGTCATTGGACAGTTTCTCCAAGGCCAATGCATACAATCCAATACTTCTAAGCATGACGAAAAACCATGTATTTATTCATGTTTAGCATGAAGACGTTGCTCCCCCAAAAAAATGGAATGGCTATTTCTCACAATTGCTCCTTGTGATGCAGCAGAACCATGGCAATTAGGATCTCAAGACGGGCATCATGAAGCGTTGGTTTTCTTAGGTACTCGGCGGAATATAAATGAAAAATACACTTACAAAAGTTGTCTAGACCATCGTATGCGGTTTTTCGACCGATGTGTAAATATTCATCAAACGCATCAAGAACACAAACATACGTCAATTGGTGTTTGACGGATGCACACTTTTGAAAAATATTAAAAGACAGCATACCGATGCAGTCTGGGCCTTGCAAGAAAAAAGCAAAATACGAAGGTAGTGATGGTTGTTGGGCAAACAAATTTATACCTTAGTATATACGAATAAACAATTCCTTGCGCATTCAAAACTGTCTTCGGAAGTAATCCGGGGGGAAAATCGGTGTCTCGGAAAAGTAATCATTGAACAAATGTTCAATAATTAAGAAAACCCAAAGAATTTGAAAACCGACGAGGATGTGCCTATGGTGTCGGTTTTGAGTGGCAAAGCGACGAAGGAAACAAAGAGACCATAAGGAGCCCTCTAAGCACGGCCGAGTGTTTAATCATCAAGATTCATATATTTTCTGTCATAATTCATTTGACATAATACATAATGCAAGAATACAATTCTTGACAAAGAATAAACAAGACAACGATACGTAAAGCACACAATAATAGTGTGTCAAATTACCAGTTCCACAATAGTCGACAATTCATAGTCAAGATCATTGGCTCATACATGTTCTAAATTTGAATGATCACTTCTACTACTAGATTATTACCATAGTATTCATCCACAAAAGTTAATATAAATAACTACACGGGTGGTCAAACACGTACGAACCTGCAACATATGGCCCACTCAATAGAGACCAAAAGGAATGAAAATGAACGCTTCCTTTCAGGATCACCAAAATGACTTTTTTATGTCAAAAATCAAGTGAGCCCATTGATGAATGAAGTCCAGAACTATCATTCCCAACCGTGTGAATTCTTTCACCACCCGAGTTTAAGCCAAAGGATTCAACCTCTTGCTTCCCGAGTTGGTGCACATCCTCGGGAGAAAGTATCTTGATATACCAGACACTATTTACAAATGCCCTGCACCAAACATAAAGTAAATATATTAACGAATTTTATTCAAAAATAAGGAATTGGTGTACTTACACAGTTGAAATTAAGTTACTCTTGTCTAATGAAAACTGCAAGATATTCTTCAAGTAAAATATCAATAAAGACGTACAGAAGAATCTTGTAAAACCAAATTCTCATAATAAACTATCTTAATATACCAGACACAATGTACAAATGCCCTGATGTAGATGCTTAATGAGCATAAATAATTTTAAAAAACAATAAACCAGAGATTTATCTGCAAGTGAATATAGAACGACTACTCCAAATCGCACGAGAAGTGGTTGGCTCACGGATTGATTATAACATCTATAGATTAAAAAGTCTGTCAATAACCATTAAATTTAAATTACGTCTTCTGTCCATTATCATTTATCAATAGCAAAGTTCGAAATGACCCATAATTTAAGTAAGTTGTTTGACTGAACCATGAAAAAAAAAAAACTTCAAGAATCTTGTAGATCTAGATCAATACTCTCCATCAATTCATTTGTAAAGAAAATAATAAGCAAAAATGTAACTTCACCATCGAGTATTACCACTGGAAATTTTTTTATGGGGACTGAGGGAGTACATTAGAAGTAGAATAAAAAATATGGCAATAGGTGTACAATAAACAAGACTTGGAGATAGCAATTTGAACCCATTTACTTTTACTTATGAATGGGGCTACTTATGAATGGGGTGATTTGGGTTATACTTTAACTGTAGTCAAATTTATGAAATTCATAATTAAATATGTTGTTATAGCTAGCCTTTAGACCTATGGTTAAACATCTTTTAAATAAAAAATCACCATTAATGAACACAAACATTTCAGTTTTATAAGAAATATTAGAATAACTTTCCATGTTCATAATGATTCTTATAAAAATGGAAAAATATTGCGTTCATCAATGATAAAATTTATTTAAGGATTGCTACCATATAGTTCACCCAAAAAATAAAAAAGGCAGACGTATCAAACGGGTAGAAAAGTTGTCAAAAGTAAACCTTCAGTGCATACCTCCTAAATCATTAAATTTCAAAATGTCAGATTACTACATGAATTGGATCATTTTCTAATTATATTATCCACGTTAATTATCTATAAAAAAGAAAATCATAAGATTTAGAACGAAAAAACCTTTGGGGGTTGACCTGAGTACCTGACAAAACCTGTTTCGATATACACAAAAGTTTCCATTCTGAAATGAACCCATTTAACCCCTTACTCATCCCACCTGCCCACCCATTTAGCAGGAATGTGATGTCAAAACCAGCCCATGAGCCAAGATTGAGAAACTTACTCCCAAGGGTCGTCTCCAAGGAGAAGAACATCATTCTCCCTGTCAACGAATACAAGCTGCCAGCCTGATCTTTGAGGGTCTTCAAGCAAACCCTCGATCCCAAACATCTGACCCAATTCCTCTCGCAGCTCATGGTAGCTGTTGAACCGGGTGATGTCCAGTGACCTCCCTACACACCCTGATTTGTATACCTGCAACCACATACACACACACATCCCCCTTGTCACTTTTTAACCACAAATTTGTTCTTACAAACAAGGTAAAATAAATGAATACGGAGTAGCATGAAAGAATAAAAGCCAATTGAATTCAATGAGTCGCAGGTCGCCCAAAATGTGTTTTTGCTGAATAAAACGGCCCAAGAATGTTCTATTTAACCAAAATTTTTGGAAAGCACACTATTTTTAAAACAAAATAAACAAAAAAAGGACAAAAAGTTACTGTTTTGACACTTTACCCGACCCATCCATATTGCCATCTTTGTTACCATATCAAGGGTTGCACCTTCACAAATGTTCGGTTAGAGTTAGACTGCAACAACTCAGAAGAGTCTTGCATATAGCCAAAGTTCTGAAACCCAGAAGCTGATGAAGGCATTGTGGACAAATCAGTGTCGATTGTTGGTAGAAGAAGCCCAGATGAGTCAATATTAATTGCACTGAATAAACCATGATTTTGTGCATCCGAACTTAATGATTCCTGTTTGGGGGATGGTGAAGTTGAAGATGTATTGACTTGTGATTGACCAAACTTTGATACCCACGATGGCTGATTTGATTCATGCTCGGGAACCACAAGTTGACCAGTTCTTGAGAAATTTGAAAGGTTGCTAGTCCCTTCAGAGCATTGTGAACCCAACATATTCTGCATAGCAGGGGCCATACTGGAAGTAAATTTAGGACTAGATTCCATGTAGTCTGTCTTTGGAAACGACTGATGATGGTTTTGCATAAGATATGTCTCAGGATATGAACTTTGGTGTTGTTGACCTTCCGGGTTGTTGATTTGTGGATGAATTGGTCTCGTGAAGTTGTCCAACATTTGGGTTTGACCATGCACAAATGGCTGCGGAATTGATTGGTGAGCTATCGAAGGGCTCGAGGTGCCTGGATGCTGAAGATATTGAATGGGCTGCTGAAATTGTAGCAATTGTTGTTTCAAAGTGTCTCCACTTCCTACACTCTGCATACCAGCTGCTAGTGCGGCTTGGTACTGCTGATTGAGATTACTTTGAATGAGTGACGGGTCTACCCTTTGTTGCATCCATGGAAACATGCCACCCGATTGAAAATTAAGAGATTGGAGGGCTTGCTCATTGGTTTCACCTCTTAACCATGACATCCCGTTGACTACATCGTCTCTACTGTCTGCAAGCGAAGAGCAGAAATTGGAAAAGAAAGAGAACAAAAAAATTGAACATGAATACAGCAGCAAACAGAAAACAAATACAGTCCAATTGATTTCAGGTGAAAGCTTGGGATATGTTTTATCTAAAATGGGTCAAATGAAAAATATTATCTAGAACGGGAATGGGTCAAACGTGTCAAAAGTTGCCCAAAGTAAGTTGTTAATGCATACAACCCGCGAAATCGCTTTTTTTTCCTTCTAATATTACATTATTATTGTAATAATGTGGTTTCTGTAATCATACTTAGTGCAATAAATATTTCTTAAAAACTGAAATGGACAAAAAAGTGGTTGTGGTCAAAAGAAAGAAAAGGGGTAAATCGGAAGGAACCCCTTAATCCCTTGTACCGCATTGGTACCTACACAACCACCCTGCAAGGTTTTATTGTACCGAGGTAAGTGCACCTGAACGGATACCACCACATGGAGTCGATTAAATCCGGTCAGGGACGAGGATAGAACCCATGCCAATTTTTTGTTAGGCTCCCCCACAATGGGGCCCCGCATAAGCAGTGGCCACTTGATCTATGACCAAGTGGTTAAACTCCACGCAAATATACTATTTGTTTTGACTTGTTACCCCAACCTACCCTAACCTGATCATCTTGCCCCCTATGTTTAGTAAGAATGATACCTTGAAAAGATGAAGCTCCGGGATACCAAGGTCGTTTCAATCGAAGGGGAAACAAAGATGGATACATAGGAAAGGTTGTCAATGGTTCAATTTCCCACAATGATACCCGAGGCTGCCTCTCACCTGCAGTTGACTCATCCCAACCAACCTATCGAAGTCGTAATTACATAAATACGATGATCCACAAACAGAACATTGCAACTTAAAGTATAATGAAATAGGCTAGCTGGCCAGGTATGAGCGCCCTCTGATCTACCAGTTGAGCTCCATTCAACAATTAGAGATGTATAATAAAGTATCAAATGAGTTAAAAAACATTAGTATAATTGTTTGTAATAAACTAAGACTGATCAAATACATTTGAAGTGATAAGCTAATCGCTATATGTATATCTGTATATGTGACATTTATATCGGTTTGAAGCTGACGTTATATAGATTTGGGTGAATCACTATTCATTAAACTTACTGAAAGATCTGGATTAGAAAATGTATTTGAACATTTCTATATCTAAAATTAGATGGAAAATATAAAAAAAATATATCTTAAACACTTGCCTCTCCCTTACCATATCACAAAGAACCCTAGAGTTTATTGACTTTTTCAACTACTATAAGATACAATTTTTATTTTTATTTTTTTTCACTTTCATCTGTTTTCCTTTCTCCATTTTAAAGATCCTATCTAGATTATCCACTACCAAAACCAATGATCATTGATTTTTTTACAAGTTAACTTTCAGAAGTCGTAATCGATTTTCAATTTCAAAAATCTGGCAGAGCTTAATCTCGATCTTTACCTTGTATATCGTCTATGTTTTCCCAATTATTTAATCGATTTGATTGCGTCCAACACCTATCCCCACTATTAGCATATAACCACAACTAAATAGACTTATAATGGTCCCCATTAAATGCAAAATTAAACAGCTGTAAAGCTTATATAAGTTAAAATGATTTACCTTAACAGATCGCCAGTGAGAATTAGGCCAGCGAGCAGGATCTAAATCACCAATGCCAGTAATTGTGCCCATGTATCTGCATCAATGTACATGAGTATGAAAACTATTCTTGCCGCTCAAAAAAACGATTTGATCTCTATTTCAGTTCAATTTCTTTGAACAGTAAGAATCAGAGATAAATACCTGCGAACGCTTGATTCTTCAGTTTCAAAAAGCATACGGAAACGCATCCCAACTGAAACACGTGTGTGATACACAGCTTTGATATATTTTGAAAGGGGTATGACAAATTCACATGGACTAGCCCTGAATGCAATTACAGTTGTAAGAATAAGCTAAAAAACATACTTGATAAGAAAAAAAAAATAATGGAAAATTATATCATCTTTCTACATTTCCATTATCACCTTGGATTATAGAATATTGTGAAACAACTATTAGTAGCAGCTGCATGCGCTGCAGCAGCAAGAAGGCCGATATGCATACTATCACTCGACAAAACAGATGATGGCATTACAGTTTGTGGGCGAGTGGCACGTCGGATTCCCAAAAGGAGCTGATTTTTTTCGTTCCTGGTTCCAAATCAATTTCCAACTCAATCTCAAGAAAAATCATGACTAATATTTTGTCAACGAATATTAAGTTGAAAATTTACCAGATAAATAGAACAGAATCTCCTGCAACAAGTCTTTTTGCACTAACAAACACGCTCCACCCAGTAGTAAGAAGATGGCGCTTGGGCTGCCCTGTATTTGAAGGACAAAACAGTTAACTTCACCAGGATAAAAAGATTCTGCTTTTGATTATCTGATTACTTATGGGTTAAATAACCTGGTGGATATTGGCTACAACATAAGTAAAGAGATATTTACTCCCATTTCACTAAAAAGTTTCTTTTGAAAATTTCATCTATTATTTCACAATAATCAAACATTGTCAAAACACTAAAGCATCTAGCTAACACAATTTCAACCATCAAAAAACACATCCAAACACTATCTTCTGCACCCTGTTATTGATTATATGATTATGATTATCCTATATCGTATAATCATTTTCAAATTCAGCATACAAACATTGCCTTGAGAAACCAATAAACTACAGAAGTATGAACCTACCCCGGAAAATATGCCTAAACTTCCATTCAACGTCATGGAGATCTCTTGCAATAAGTTCTTGAGCAGGTGGCTGCTGAGAAAAATCCTAAAGGAGCAAAGAAAGAACATAGTTTTTGTTAACTTTTCTATTAATTCAATACAAATCCAAATTATAGAAGTGGTTACAGTTATCCTAAACAAACAAAACCAGCATTACCAATGGAGGGAAAACTTTCTCAGCAGCGCGTCTAGGAACAGAAAACCCACCGTGGGTACTTGTGTCACTAGCTGTTAATGTCTTACAGAAGTAATTAGTCGGCTGTCTACTAGGAATACCCAACTCAACAGGAAGAAAGGTATCCTTCTGCTCTTGCTGACAATTTGTCACAAAAAGAAAATTATCATTATAAAATAGTCTTGAAACTATATAAAATTATAACCCACATTGCAAGTCTAACCAAGGTCTAATTACCGGGGTCAAAGGCTGCAACGTCATTTGAGCATACACTTCATCCGTTTCAACATCTGCCTATAATTACAACATAAAAATGAAAAATTCAGTCAAAATTTAACCCTTTTACGCTATACAAGCAATACTACGAAAGGCAGTTTTTTTTCTAAGATTGAAGCAACCTACATACATGCATTGTAACATTGTGAAGTTGACAGATCAATTGAGGAGGCAGGCTCGGATAATTGGGTATGTGAGCATCGATTTCTTTATTCGTTGTAGCAGCAACCTAGTTAGTTCACATTAACAAGCCGAATCAAAATCAAAACAATGGTATCTGCTAATACAAATTTAAAGAAAACTTGCAAATAAACATTAATGTATCCAATAACAATTTTCACCTGCTCACTATGACCCTGAGGGAAATAAATGACACGAGAACCGACCACAGGCAACGAAACCAGAGGGCCAGCACAAGCATGCCATAGCTCCGAATTCAAGCATTTTTTTTCACCTTCTAACAATAAATTTAATTAATACACACCAAAAATGCTTAATTAATCATCAAGTATATATATATATATGACATTAAAGAAAATATAGACAATACATACAAATGAAACATAATCAATGAAAAGGACACACCCACAAACATATATAAAGAAACTGCTCAGTGCCGCCTTCCGCGGGTTTTGAGCCCCAATACCCCGACAGTGTACGGGGAGGTTAAGATGTAGGCAGACCTCCTACCTAAGTAAAGAGGCTGCTTCCATTTTTCTTCCCACAAACATATATATATATATATATATATATAATTAAAAAGTCAGAAAATATACAAAAAGAAAAAGGGTTAGAAGGCTAGATATATTATATGTATATACATACCTTCTTGAAGCTGTTGACCACCAGAGCCTGATGTTGAAAGCTTCATATTTTATCAATATATCTATAATATATATAATATATATAAACACTAAAAAAAAGAACTAAAAATCTTAATTTATTATTATTATTTAGGTAATTAACATAAAATACCCAAATAAAACAACTGAATCAGTAACATTTCCATCTGACCCGAATTTTGACACGCATTAATATTATTATTATTATATATTATTACTATTAATATTATTATTAATATTATTATTATATATAAAAAACCATAGAATATTAAGAAAATAAACCTAACCAAGCTCAGAAAACCAGATAGCCATGTGAAGGAAAACTGTAACTAGTTACAGTTCAATATATATATATATATATATATATATATGTGTGTGTGTGTGTGTGTGGGTGTGTGGTGTGTGTCTAAGTTTTGTATAAAAAGAATTTTTAAAAAAATATAAAAAGGAAAAGAAGAAGAAGGGTAAAGCGAGAGTGACGCATGTATATATATAGGGGGGGATCCGACCGACTATAATAGACACTCCTGAATGAAAGCAGAGAGTATAGAAAGAAAAAAAATTATTTAAAAAAAAAAAAAAGGAAAAAAGAAATAAGAAAATCCGTACCTGGAGATGTAGACCGTTGATTATTTATTTATTTATGACATACAGAGAGTGAGTGACTGAGTGAGGAAGCATGTGCCACCATCCTTCAGTGGTCTTTGTCAGAAGGTACGGACCCCAACTTTTTTCATTATTTATTTATTTCTTTTTTCTTTTTACAAACGGTGAGTGTTTCTAGGTGTATGGGATTAGTTAGTATTCGGGTGCCATCATGAGACGTATCTACCGAAAAGCACCATTACAACAACAACAATAACAATTGGACTTAATCCCTGCATAAGCGGGTATGAGGAAGGTGAGATATAGACAGTTTTATCTTTACTTAAAAATAAAGAGACTGCTTTCATAAGGACCTCCGGTCAAACGGGGAGAGAACAGAAGGATGTAAAAGGTAAGTAACCAAATCTGTTGATCGAGTATCACTTGGCTACATTAAAAGTAGAGTAGAATACTGAGACTAACCTTCATCGTGGTGTTTGCTTAGTAATATCTTTGTTACTCTTAGCTTTTACATTATATAACATCTTATTATTATGTTATTGTATTTGCATTTCAAACATTGAATTGATATATTTACATAGCAAGTTTCAAATTAATATCTAAATCAAGTGTTTTTTAAAAAATAATGAAAAATCGGTTACAATCTATTCACCCCCTCTAGATTGTACTTACACTCTTAATTTAATTACTTTACGAACTGCTTTGCTAAATTCCAATCTGTCCATGTGGCTCCAACGACTTGGTCATCCCGATAGGGGTGAGTAAAAACCGAAATGAAAACCCGAAAAAAAAAACCAACCCAACAAGATTGAAAAGTGAAAAAAACAATGATTTTGGTTTGGGTTTTCTAAAAATCTGAACTTTTCTTTTCGGTTTTGGTTTCATATGAAAAACTGATCCGAACCAAAAATATATATTGTTTAATTCTTTTTATATTTGTATCATACTATTATTATATCTATTACTTATGTTTGGTAAATATGTTAATATAATTGAATTTATTTTTTTGAGTGTATAAACAAAATCAATCATATGTTTTAGGTGAAAATGTACGACAATATCAATTCTGTTAACAAAAAACACAAACCAAATTCAACAACTACAAGATAGAATTAGGTAAGTAAACTAATTGTATTTTTTGGGTTTCTTTATCATATTATTTGATTAACATTTGAATGTTTTATATCTATCTTTATAAGCTAAAATTCTTTTTAAAAATAAATAAATAGGAAAAAAACCAAAGTGGAAAAATTCTTCCATTCTTGAGGCACTTTGGGTAGTTTTGCCGATGAGACTTAGATTACTACTAGGTAGGATTCGAGGCTTTGATTATACATTATAGGGAAGATGATTAGTATTTGCGGGGTAGTTTCTTTCTGGTGGGGGCTTAGGGGTAGTTTTCCTGGTAGGCGGCTTAAGTTACTTTATAACATAGGCAGACTAGCAACCTATATTAGCTTACCGGACCTTATGTTTATTACGTTTATATTTGCTTATATGTATGTATGCATGCATGATGTAATGCTTATATGTTTATTTGATATGCTTGCGATTTTGGTCAGATGTAGTACATGCTTTTGTTACGGTTAGTTATGCTAGTAGGCTGTTTTATGTTTATGTTTTAATATGTTCTTATGTT
>JAOEHQ010047515.1:0-21718 GCA_025447715.1 Asclepias incarnata | reverse complement strand
TAATTACATAGTACACTTTTTTTTCTTTTAACAAGTTAACACATACCCAATTTTTCAACTCTACTTTGAAAAAAAAAAAAAATCATTTACGTTTGAAATTATTTATTTATTTTCTTATAATTTTATTGGTTGTTTTAAAATAGATAATTAATGACGTACACTTTTTAAAAAATTGCTAATTATATATAAAAAATATATAAAGAATAAACACTTTTAAATAATAAAAAAAATAAACCCATGTTTATTTTTAAAATGCTTTTTTCAAGCAAATAAACATGTATAAATAACAATCACAAGCATTCCTTTTAAAATCACATAGACAATCTTCCTTTATTTTTATTTTCTTTGTAAACAATACCTTCAATCGATAATTTGTAACTGAGAATTACACGACACGTGTTGCTATTGTATTGGTTATTGAATAAGTCGGTTGGCTTAGTATTCCATCTAAATATAGTGTCGTCGGCAAATAGAAATTTTGGTGGTTATATCGGGTTGCATGAAAGGTGTTCGATGAAATGTCTAAACGAGAGTTAATTATGTTATAAAAACGTCTTTAGGTGGTGGGTGTTTTTAGGGTGGTGCATTTGTTTAGTGTGCAAGCTGACGTGTCTACAATTTTCTTGGTTTGGGAAAGCAATGGAAGATTCATGTGCTGCATACGAAGACGTCTATGTTTCGATACCTGGAGGTGGTCCTTTGTACGTATCAGACATGGTTGGTCCACTTACTAATGTTTCTGATTTCCGGTCATGTGTGGAGGATGAACTCAAGGTTAACCATTCATTATTCTTATTATTATTCTCCGTAATTCATAGTTTACAACACTAAGTTTTCCTTATATAGGTGTCGAAATTTACTTCAAACGTTCCGATTACAAGCAAAAAAAAAAAAAAGACGGTTTCAGGAGATGCTTAATCATCACATTGTGTAGTAGCAAGATAACGCTTATTTTAGGACGGAGGGATTGTTTTGTCACTAATTGAGATTTGAGAGTTAAATATTCTTTAGGAAATCACTGCTATTTCTACGACACTAAACGGTTGCCAGTAATATTATGGCCATTTCTGTGGTGAATCTTTTTTTTTTTTTTTTTGAAACTTGTTTGGTTTAGACTAAACGTCTAAACGTTATTGGTTAATGCAGGATCTCAAAAAGGAGCTGTGCCTGGAATCAACTGAACAACATGATAATATTTCGTAAGTGGCATAATTTTCATTGTCTCATGGAGTTGCTTGAAACTGAATACAGTTTGCTGTTTGGTTCATTTACATTATTAACTTTTGCTTACCATACCCCGTATGTCAAAAGGAACATTCCATCTCTAAATAAACGTGAAAGCTCGTAATTTATAGGAAATTGAGGGTTGTTGAATGTGTTCGGATATGCGGATATATGCTTAATTTTCTTTGTGCTTTTACCCATTCGGCTATCCCAAATATTTTTGACAGGGCGTCCAGTCAACTCACCTATCTTTTTTTAGTCAAAGATGAAGCCATTAGTATGAGATAACCGGCAAACTGATGTAGAGTAAACTTCTTCCTGACGTCCTGTGAGGTTTCTTTCTTATAAATTTTTTGTGCTCACTTGGAGATCAGCTTAAATTTTTTACTAACGTGTGCATTTGTCACCACTAGGTCTTCCCAATGATGCATCAACTCAATTTGTTAATTAAATCAGTTTCCTAAAGCGTGCAATAAGGTTAGTTAGGGTTTATCATGTTTATTTCTATAGGCTTATAGGTTCATCTTTCTTTGAACTGTATTGATCTGTTTCTTAATCATCTTACTTCCAGTTATCTGCTTTTGTTTGGTCATTTGAAGTCTAATACAAGTAATATCTATACAACACTAGATTTCACTCTCCTTGTACTTGTATTGATGCCTTTCACAGGGTTGATGAACTTAAAATTCTAAGTGAGGAGGAGTTGGTTGATATAGCATTCCAAGAAACACTCAAGGTATACTGCTAAAAACTTTCTGTTAAAGTTGCCTATGACATAACACATAATGTCATTGATTTCTTGCAGGGTGCTAACGTGACTAGAGATCCATCACCATCATCGGAAGAGTGTTCAAATGGGTAAGGAAGTTGTCTCTAAAGCCTTTCATAGATCCATTATAGCAAAATGGACGGGTAAGACCGGTTGAATCGGAACACTTGCTCAAAAAACTATAAGTTTCTCAAATAGGAACTCAATATTTATGTTTACTTTAATACTTATCTTCCTTTTTTTCAATAGAGATAATTAGGAGGTTATAACCATTATATGCATTAAAAATACACCTTAGACGACTTTCAACCAATTTGATCATTTTTTAGATTAACTTGTTGATTTTGCCCATGTGACCCATTGGAGATAAAAACTTAACCCGAATCCGGCCTTTTGCATGGATTTGAATATGAACCCGATGAAAGTAATTTTGGTGATATTGACATGCTCCCTTTTATGGATTGATGGTTTCGCCAATTTTTGAGTTAATTACATAAATGGTTCATGCGGTATGTCATTTTTTGCACGGTTTGTCCTTTCTTTTAAGTTTTTGCACCAGCGGTCACTAAAACCTCATTTTCTTAAATAGATGGTTTCTTTTCTTGACGAAACATGCAAAAGTGATATATCACATGAACCGATTTTGTAACTAATTCTAACTTTTTATATCTAAAATTCTAAAGGGACCATTCGTGTAAGAAAATGAGGTTTAAGGGACTGCTGGTGCAAAAACTAAAGGGATGGATGAATTGTGCAAAAAAACTGACATACCAACCAGAGGGGCTATTTATATGATTAGCTCCCAATTTTAAATATAGATGTATATCAAACTCTTTACCTAAGCATGTATATTCACATCTTTAACAGCTATAAACACATATATACTGTAATTTTAAACATATATTAATTTCTTGACTACATCAGCTGTAAACATATGTATTAACTTCTTTAACAGCCAAGTGATTTCTCCCATCTTAACTATGAACGTTAATCAACTCTCTGACATTTACTTCTCTGTTACAATTTGTTGGTAAACCACTTTACAAGTTTTGTTAAATGTAAAAGAAATTCAACCACAAATTCCTAATCAACTGGCTTTCTGCATTTTTTTTTTCTTCCCTACTACTCGAAGGAAAGGCTGTCCACAGAACCAAATAATGTTATATTGTTATTTTGTTTTATAATTTCAGGACTACAAATGACGGCAAAATCACTGATGCCAGTCTCACATGCTCGGTAAAGTCAGGACTAGATGAGGATTATGTACCTTCAAATGATTTTCCCAAGAGATCCAAGAGAACCACTAAAAACAGGAAGATGAATGGAGAGATATCAAAGAAAAGCAAAAGAGTGGCAAAGAAGGATACAACCCATGAAGTAAGGCATTTATTTACTTCATATTTTTTGTTATCTCTTCAGTTTGATTGTCATGTGAGATCAATGCCATGTGATATTTGCCATATGTTTTGATGATTCCATCTATTCTATAAGAATTCATGTCAGTGATTTGTTATGTTATTTGCTATGCATTTTCAGGAAGATTATATGTTAGAGGTGGAGAAGATTGCTATAGTCAAAGAGAAACAAGAAGAAGATAAGGCAGCTGCAAGATTACATTCTTTTAGGTATGTGCTCTCAGACTTTATGCTAGAAGAAATTGCTATGCTTTTGTGTTTTTTAGCCGGGTGATTCCGGAAATCAATGCCTAGTTTATGATTTAATGTTAATTCGACCAGTGGTGATTCTGGGCCCATATCATGCTTAACTCCCCCGGAGAAGAAAGAACGTATGTCATCCTTCAGTTTTACAAGTTATTCGACCCAGGTTGGCATACTTCTCAATCTTATAAATTTACATTTTATATATGGTCGACTTATTATCAAGTTGTTTATTATATGTTGCCATGAAGTACATATGTCATTGCCTGTTAAGCTACCAATTTGGACATAATTGATTGAAATCTTTATAGGTAACAAATTTTAACCTATTAGCAGGTGAAATCATCAAGTACTCGTGAACAGATACCTCTACATGGTAGTGAGATCCTTCTTTGTGTAGAGTTTTATCATATTAACAGACAAGCAACATGGGTTAAGGTAAGTACCTCTTGGAATCCAACATTTCATCTTTCCTCTTTCTTACAACTATATTTTGTTGATAAATACTCCATACAGTTTTAGTAACTTATTTGACAGCTAATTTTTTTCCAAATCTTTTTATTGTAGACTCAAGAAATCGTCATTCTTGGACAACAATTATTAACTGAACTCAGAGATAAAATATATTGTTTAACGGATAAAATCATGAAGTTAGCCACAAAGGATGATCCATCTGGATATTTTCTCATAGAAGTACTTTGCTGAATCTCTTGCTGTGTTTTTCAAATATGCTCTTTTCCGTCCTTCCTCACCCATGTATCAAATATAATTTCTGTGTAGGATATATTTTACAATGATTCAAGGGATGCCCGTGCTATAGACTACAGTAAACCAATTCTTGATTGGCTGAAAGTATCTAAGGAGACTGCTCTTGAAAAGTGGGAATGCATTGTATCAGGCAAACTGCAGCAGAAGCAAATGAAATTTCTTGGCAGTGGAAGTAGACCAAAATTGCCTCAACTGAAAGGTCGTCCAATGCAGGCAACACGTTTTTGTGACTTAAGTTTCCGACTTGGGGCAGGCTATCTTTACTGTCATCAGGTAGACCTCCTACTTTTACACTTTTTTTTTTGTTGGTTTGAACTTGTATTGTTTTTAATTTGAAGATTACTTCTCTAAAGTCAATCTAAAACCTAGAGGTGGCAATTCTGACCCATTAACTTATGAATGGTCGGTTTAGGCTATGTTTGCACAAAAGGGGGAAACAGGTATAAAAGAAGTAACTTAAAAAATACAGGGGTCAAATGGGTCTAATGTGTCCAGAATGTAAAATTTAATTATAAAACCTCTAATTCATTTTATTCCAAAACTTAGACAAGTAACTATTTTCATTTTGTAAGGCAGGCAGAGTTGCATCAAAGGTTAACGTACTTTTATGTAACTTATATATGGGGTGATCTACTTTTTTTTCTTTCTCCACAAAAAAGTAATGAACTATTAGAAATTTATAGGACGGGTGATTTTGACACAAGTTACCCTCTGATGCTAGTTTAGACAAGCACATTAGTCATAGGTGACTTTTCTAAAAGTTATTGAATGCTTCTTACCTTTCAATGGGGGGAAATTCGACTAGCTGATTTTATATTTGTTGGTGACACAGGGTGATTGCAAGCATGTGATGGTGATTCGAGACATGAGATTAATCCATCCAGAGGATGTACAGAATCGAGCTGCTTATCCTTTGATTATGTTCCAGTCAAAACGGCGCTTCCAAAAGTGCTCGTGCTGTAAGATTTTTAGAGCAAGAAAAGTGACTGTGGATGACAAGTGGGCCCCAGAGAATCCGTTCTATTTCTGTGGCATTTGTTATTTCATGCTTCATTATTCAGATAATAATAAAGTCGTATACGATGACTTTCAGGTGTTTGATTATATTCATGATTAATTTTAAGAAAAGATGCCATAGGAGGATTCTTTTGACCATATGGTTTGTCATTTCGGTCCAAGTTTTTTCAAGCTCAAGGTTTTATGCTACTTTGCATCTTGAGTTACGTGGCCAGTTTTCCTTTTTGTTATACGTAATGCAGATGAGGTTTGGTGGTAGTGTAACTGTTTTTTAGACACTAACAGATTGAATAGTTAAATACAATGATGAAAATTTTCTTGTGCCGTGGGGGACTTCCGACAAATGGCTCTAGGTGATTGGTTGGGGAGTGAAAAGATAAGAGAGAGGGAGACTTGGTAGATAGTCAAAGAGAGAGACTTGGCCGGCGAACCATATAGGTCGTTGAAGAATGCCAGGAAGCCTAGAGGGGTTGGTGTAGCCGGTGAACCCCAGGAGATCCAGGGACCCCCCCATAGCGCTCCACTCCTCTTAGCCTAAGCTATCTCAAATACTCTTTATATTGAATTTAAAGTATAATTAAGTTGAATATTTGATAGAGTATTCTAATATGACACTTAAGTGGTAACCATGCTATGAACCTCCCCCTTATATGTTTAAGAGTTATAGAAGTTCATAGATGGAAGTTCATCCATATGAGCTTTGGACTGAGAACGAGTTTGGTCCTATAATTAGATTCAATGTTTTAAAAACTGGTATTTTAATTGAACCGGTGGGTTGTGGAAAACCGGTTCAATCTGTATTAGTAATTTAGTACCACAATAATCAATGAATCCATCAAAATTGAGTATCACATGTTTGTACAATATGCTGCTGTAAAATTTTTATATTGTGACATTTTGTTTGGTATTTATTTAAATGTTTTGACTTAAACTCTTAAAGTAGAACGTTTGTGTGAGCCCATTATGACTTTCGGGTCTATGTTGAATGTTTTACTTGAATTGATATTTTGACTATTCTATCTCAGCAAAAATTAATTATTCGCTTCGAGATTTAATTTTCTAGGAGAAATGCTAAATCCTCATACAGTTTGTGCATACTCTATATGATCATACATATACCACTAGTGCTAGTAGGAACTAAACCCAGAAGAACGACAAGCTTATGAGGTAAAGTTCAATTGTAACTCAAACATTGATGACATAATTAGTGGTCACCAAGATCAGTAATACCATGCTTCAAACATTGCTGACATAATGAAAGCGATTGAGTTATGATTTACGCAATGGAATGCATTGGTGTAAGGTGGATATCTATAAACAGATGATATCAAACAACAATATAGGTCAACAAGATTATATGGTTGTCATTCATATAAATGGCTAGAGGTAATTAGTAAACAATGAACAGAAGACGATATGCTAACACAGCTCCATAAGAAGATCGTCAAGAATACAAACTCCTACAAAATTTCTCTTAACCAAAAATCCTTCTCCGTACGTAAGAGAAATACAACAGACTATTTCCAGTGAATAAGAAAGAGATCACCTAGCCCACCTCATGAAAGCAATTACTATGATGAATGTAAGGATCATGCCTGCATACTTAATCCATTGATCAACTCTATTCCGCCTCTCAACAAGCCTCAATACAGAATTCGATAGGCCCAAAGTGTTGAGCACATCCAATGCTTTTCGTTGAGCTCCCTGCACAGAGTGAAGCCTTCATCATGTGCACAAACTAAATCCAAATTTGAAAAGATCAATAGAACTTCATTTAGGTCTAACTAGGGATGAGCAAAGTTAACCGAAACCCGTGACCCGAGTTTGACCCGACCGAACCCGACTTGAACCGACCCGACCCCTTGTATTTCGGTTCGGTCTTCGGGTTGCATATCTACCAGACTTCGGGTTTCGGGCCGGTTCGGGCCAAAACCCGAAAAAACCCGCAAACCCGTTTATGACCCGAACTTGTTATGATCCAGTTGTTTTTCAGTTGTCTGGCTATGGTGTTATATATATATATATCATAAGATCTGTTAGAACTTGGGCTTGGTTTCATGGCAGGTTCCATCGTCTTTTCTACCATGGATGGTGTTGAATTTAGTTATAGCTCGAGTATTGTTTCGGTGTTGGCTAAACGATGGAAGCCCATTTGAATCTTTAGATAAAAAGTACAAATGAAAATATATGGATGGAGGTATACATAAATACAGGAAAACAAAGTATATAAGTGTTGAGTTCAAATATTGTTAAAATATGAAAGGCAGAAAGAAAAGGGGAGAGTCCAAGAAACAGTTGGTGCCTCACTGCCTTGTGGTCAATTTTATTATTACTTTACTATTGTTATAAATATTGGTGGAAACTAGAAAGACAAAATATGGTGTGGAATAAGTATACGTGGAAGTAAGTTTGACCAACCAATTAAATACTTTTATATCAAGATATATACTCACTCATCCATATCCATTTCCCAAAAATAATCAAACATAAAATCTTCTCCCTCTCGTTCTTTTACAAACCATTTTCATTCATCTTTTCCTCCTCTTTTTTCTTTTAAATTTGACTGAAGATATATATAAGATATATATGTACGTATATCACTGGAAAAAAAGCCATTAAAGACATGATCTTCATCAGTTTCTTTAACCCAATAGGTATTCTCGGTCCAAACCAAGTTAACCCGAACCCGAACCGGTCAAGACCGAACCCGACCCGAACCGACCGAACCTATCTCGGTCCGGTCCCCGGGTCCCTATTTTCTGACTTTTCGGGTTTCGGGCCTACTCGGGTCGGGCCGGTCCGGGCCGGGTTTTGACCCGTGCTCATCCCTAGGTCTAACTGAAAATTCTCATATAATACAAACCTTATGTTGTCTCCAAATTATAAGTGTGAGGGCTCAAAATATTGTTAAATCGTACGCGATGGATGATAAGAGACTCACTTTTCGGAGCAAGTGAATCTAGGTTTTGAAGAAACAGCTGGCTATTTATATGGAACGCATAAAGTACATAACAAAATATCTGTTTTACGTTGTCTTTGAGACAACATTTCAACATCAAAGGTTTCCTCTCGAACATGATAGGTCCTATTATGTAGATCGAGGAGACGAGGATAACCAAATTCAAACAAGCTAATACATAAAATGTCTAAACTCATTGATATTCAAGATGTTCGACGTCTTGACGTCTTAACTGCTGTATTTTCCTAATTTGAAGTCATAATGGTTTTTTCACAAACACATCTCATTCAACGCAATGGATGATTTGATATCCAGCCCAGCTGAAGTGTAAGTACAAACCGACGTAAATCTTGTTTGATATCCTAGCCCAATTTCATAGTCCATATATTTAGGAATATATGAATCAGAAGGCTAACAAATCATCCCTAAAATTGAAGAGGTGATGCAAGAAATTCAATGATGAAGTCTCAAACTAGTGCAAAGTAGAAAAACTTGGTCAGGAATAGCAACTTTGTACTTTGTAGTTAGAGTATCACATTAATAGCATAATCCGTTAGTTCCTTTGAAACTACTAAAGATATTATAACACATGTAGTTGACCTTTGTTTCAGGAAGAGCATATACCGCTACACTACAGTTGCATCTATACAAAATTGATGCTGACTAGAGGAAACAGAAAGTATTCTTATGTAGTTATATGTTTCATAGGTGTAAAAACGTGTAATGTTAAACTAGACAAACCTTTAAGCGCTCCCTTTGTTCAGAGTATTTAGCGAGAATAGCTTTTCCAGTTGCAGACGCCTCTTCCAACATTCGAGACGAGTTACGGGCAGACTGCATAGCTTGCGCTTCCTCATCAAAAATCCGCAAAACATGAGATGATTCGCCATTCTGAACCAAAATCAAAACAACACAAAGAAGCAATCAGAATTGCCTACAATATATGAAACTCATGTATTACTCCAAATATCAATAACATTAACAAGTTAGCACAATAATAACTTAAATATATAACAAGTTATTTGATGTTCAAAAAAAAAAATTATATAACAAGTTAACAAAAATTGACATACAGGTCTTCCAAGCAATTCCGCCCTTTCTTGTGCTTCTTGCATCCTTTTCTGCTGCCTCTGCATATACCGATCCAAACTTTCTCTCAATGAATCAGCCTCTTCAGCTACTTGCTCCACTTTTCTGCAAAGTTTCATTCCATCATATCATCAATTGTTTTTCAAATATCAAATTTCACAATCATATTCCTCTAAATTCCTACTTCTAATAATCCTCGTGAATTTGTGTTTCAAGCATCATTTTCATTACAGTGTAAGTTTTCATCTTAGATCTCTTAATTCAACAGTTTCTCTAAATTCAGAGTCTAAATATGCCACAATCTAGCGTTCAAGGATCAACACAGTTAATCAATGATAATTTAGTAATTATTATAATTCTATACATTTAGTTTACAAGTAATCTATATTTTTCTCTACATCCTGGCTTCTAATTTCTGTAATCTAGGGCTGCAGGATCATTATACTTAATTAAGGATAATTAAACTACAGTAATACCTATTAATTAGAAATTAGATTATATTATTCGATCAATTAAATCAAAACGTTAACCAAAAATCAAATCGGAGATGATAAAATTATACCTCTTCCAGAGATCTCGCTGAGGCTTAGAAGCAACTGATCGCCAGAGTCCGTCCATCTCGGAACATACGGTTTGGATTTGAGAGATATCTCGGCGGACAGAAACGGATAGCTCCGGCGAGTCGACGGAACCGGATAACCGCTCGAGTCTCTCCAAATCATCTCTGGTTTTTAACAGTAACCTCCTGGATCTCTGATACAGCTCCGACAGAGTTGATCCTCCTCCTTCAACAGCCATACTTGAATGACACGAAGCCAACTTGATTAAAAGAAGGAACGGAAAGAAGATTTTTAAATGTTACACTTTTGGCCTTTTCTTTTCGAGGACGGAATGAACTTACACGTTCCAATGTTTTAAAAACCGGATTTTTCATCGAACCAGTTAGTCAACTACGGTCGGATCGGTTTTATTTTTTTTAAATGCTACTAAACTTGTTACAATCTATTCAAAAATAATACAAAATAGTTATAATCCAAAAAAAAATATATGTTTTAATGTTCACAAACAACTAAAAACAACATTAAAGTATACACATTATCATAAAAAGTTTTAAAATTTTTTTTTTAAAAATAAAATAAAACCGGTTGAACCGAACCAGTCGAATAGGAAAAACCGTCCAAAACCTGAAAAATCGTCCGGTTCGAACCATTGAACTGGACCGCTAAAAAACCAAGTTTAAAAAACCGGTCTCCTAACCGCGCACTGGTCTGACCGGTAGAACCGGTCCGGTCCGGTCCGGTTTTTAAAACATTGATATATCCTAATGTTTTGGGAATGATTATCCCTGGTAAGTTTTGGGGTTAAAGTCATCAAAGTACAATTTACTTTCATAAAATAGTCATTTTGTATAATCTTTTTCTTTTTTTTTTTGTCATTTAGGTCACTGTACTATTTAAATTTAACATAAAGTATAACCAACTTTCAAAAAATGGTCACTTTGTATAATCTACTTTTTTTTAGTTATTTAGGTCACTGTACTATTACAATTTGTCACCAAAGTATAATAAACTTTAAAAAAATGGTATGGACATTTAGCTTAACTAAACAAAATACCCAAAAATCTACAAAAATAAAAATAAAAAAATATACGATAATACCCTACAATTTCCGAGTTTTCACAAGTACACATCAAAATCACAAACCATGGCTTGCGATTCTGAATATCGCACATCATGACTTGCATTTTTGCAAGATTGCTTACCATAACTTGCATTTTTGCAAAATCGCAAACCATGATTTGCTATTATTTTTTTTAAGTCGCAAACCCATGGTTTGCAATTTTGTGGAAACTTAAAAAAAAAAAAAAAAAAAAGGGTATTATCGTATATTTTTGATGATTTTTGGGTATTTAGGTTAGTTAACTAGCATTTTTAAAAATAGTTTAATTAACTAACCTAAATACCCAAAAACCATCAAATATATACGATAATACCCTTTTTTTTTTTTTTTTTAGTTTTCACAAAATACCTATAAAAATCGCAAACCATGATTTGCGATTTTAAAAAAAGTAGCAAGTCAAGGTTTTCGATTTTGATGTGTATTCGTGAAAACTCGAAAGAAAGTAAGATATTATCGTATATTTTTTTATGATTTTTGGGTATTTTGTTTAGTTAAGTTAAATGTCAATACCATTTACTGAAACTATATTATACTTTGGTGACAAATTTTAATTGTACAGTGACCTAAATAACTTTTAAAAAGGTAGATTATACAAAGTAACTATTTTTTGAAAGTTGGTTATACTTTATGTTAAATTTAAATAATACAGTTAACTAAATGACCTAAAAAAAGTAGATTATACAAAATGACTATTTTTTTTTTCGAATTTACTTCTGATTACAAATAGAAATACACATATGTCTCAAAACCAACCGGCATTCTAAAAATTTATCGTTTTGTTTGAAACTCGATAACTTATCTAATACCATTACGATTCGGTAAAAGTAAAATTTATACAATTTTAATATAATTTTAATAAGTTAGAGTTTAGTTTGTTATCATTCATAAATTATTATTTATATATGAAAAGATTATTGATTGTTTAAATTAAAAAAAAAAAAGATAAGCGAATTTAAATTGATATTAATAAATAAATATCATTTTTTAAATTAAGTTTACCATTATTTTAGTTGACTTTTGAAGGATATGTTCATCATTTCATATCTTGAAATTTAAGTAAATTTTCAATAATAAAAATGCCTAAATATTATATAAGTATAGATGAATGAAAACTTAAAAAGAATTATACTAAATACATTTCATAGCTATCAAGAAATTAGATAGAGGCCAATAAAAGTATATGTATAAGCTCTACATAGAAAATCAACTTCATAGGTTGATTGTTTAATTCCTACTACCAAGTCTCAATTTTAGAAATTGGAGATTTGTATTTCATTCTTATATATTGTTACCAGAAAATACTACCATTAAGATATTTAAAATTATAAAAATAAATTATTTTTTTTGAAAAGTCTATATTTTAGTAAATGAAAGCTTAAATAAATTTAATAAATTATAAAAATAAAATTGTAAATTGGACTTTTTATTGATCAATTAAAAAACTAACCATTATGATTGGTTATTTAAATTTTAAATTAAATAACTATTTTTTATTTAATAAATAATATAAAAGTGTATATTTGTAGTTTATAACAAGGAATACATTATTAGGCCAAACCTTGAATAGACCCATATGTTTATGTAACAATAGAGGTGTACAAAACCGGTTTTTAGTCAAACGATCAAAATCGGTTTTGATCAAAAACTGGTTCGGTTTGTAACTAGTTCAAAGGATTGAAAACCCAAACCTATCCCAACGGTTTTGACTGGTTTGAAACCGGTTCAGTTTCAAAAACTGGTTTGGCAACACAGAGCACAGACTCAATGCACGGACGTCTGTGCACAGCGTCTGTGCTCCACTGTTTTCGACTGATGTTTTGTTCGGGATTCGTTCGACATTTTCAAAAGCTGAAACTTATAGGATATGTTCATTATACATAAAAACTTCAAATATTATTAAAAAACTTCAAACTTAATAAACATAAAGTTGAAACACATTCTTCAATATTTTAAAAATTAGTATTTCGCATTTATTCATCAACTTCTTCTTAAACATCTTCACCGAGGTCGTCTTCAGAGCTAGCCTCGTGCGAGCTTCATCGAGAGCAATTTCTTCAAGGTCTAGTTCACCTTGAAGACTTGATTTGTCTTGTATAATTTTACTTTCATTGGCGCAATCATTTTTTCATATAATCCACCCATTAATTCGTATTCGCCTAATTTTTCACACATTAAAAAAAATGATTAAGTACCAAATGACTCGTTGGATAATAAACACCCGATAATAAAGTTGTTGCGGTTTTAAAAACTTAAAGCAATTCGGTTAATTTTTTTTTAATAATAACCCAATTTTCGACCAAAAATGCCACCACCCGACCCTCATTGGCAAGTTCATCATGAAAAATTTGTAAAGTGTCTTGTTGGCGTAAGCCACATAAAAATATTTTATAAGTCGAATTTCATCTTGTGGGAATATCCCAATTAGGGGTTAAAATAGTGAAATTTGTGTCCTTACACAATTTCATATATTGTTTATATCTACCTTTACCCGGACAAAATATATCTTGTAACATAGTTTTAAAATTGTTTTTGTCCGCATTTACTTCCCACACCGCTAATCCGTCTTGCACAACCAAGTTTATTATGAGTGCAACATATCCACCATGGTAAAAAAGATCCTTCAAAGGCGGTTGATATTTTAGTATTAGTTTTTGTACGACATTAATATTATTACTCACGTTATCAAATGATATTGAAAAAACTTTTTCTTGGAGTTTAAAATTATTTATTGCATCTCTTAACATATGAAATAAATTTTGACCTGTGTGAGAATATTCAAAATTTACAAAAACAATTGTACGCTTCATCATTTGCCATATTACGGGATCAACCCAATGTGCGGTAACACAAAGGTAAGAACCGGGCAAACCATGAGGAGCCGACTAACATCGGTTGTTAAGTTTACACTTGTATTTAAGTTTTCAAAACCATTTAGTAAATCCATTTTAACCTTTTTTCCATAGTTTAATACAATCGCGTCTAAGAGTAGCATGACTTATTTGAGTATATCGCGGTTGAATAACTTTTTGAATCACCCTAGTTAATCGCGGATTATCGAAATGATTGAACGGCAAAGCATCTTGAATCACGAATTGTGCAAATTCTTGACGACACCGCTCTGTCAAATATGCAAAAATACCCCCTCTCGTGACATCGATGATTGACCCGCTTCTAGAACGGATCGAAGTACTTCACAATATTCTTCGGTATGCGTCTTTAACGTTCAGTTGGATTCATGTTTTAAAATTTTCCCACAACTTTTATAATGCGCCTTCTTCGATCCATCCGACAACTTCACCAAATCGAAGTTACACCAAATGGTTGTTTTTCGACTTGTTTGTAATATTTCAATAATCGTTAGTGCATTCGAAAAACCAATACCGGTGAAAGCGAAAGAACTTTGAGTTGCCATTTTTTCGAGCGTTTTTACTAGTTTTGAGAGTGTTTGAGTGTTGTGTCTAAATCAAACTCAACATACCTATTTATACTAATTTTAGGATGCAAAATGGTAAAATACAAAAAACAAAAAAAATGGGTCCAAAATAGCTAGATAACGGATATATTGCAACAGCCGCCGAAACCGGTTCCAACGGCTAGGACCCCAAACCGGACAGTTTTCTAAATCCTTAACCGGTTTTTGGTCAAAACTGGTTTTGACCGGTTCCGGTTTTTGATTTTTTTCAGTTTCGTTTTTTTTTTACATGACTATGTAGCAACCTAACCAACATATTTACCCAAAAAGGATCGAACATGGACCCACTCGTCTAGTGGTGATTTTGGATACTCGCATGCAAATGTATAAAATAAAGTCAAGAAAATTGTTAATAACCTGATTAAAGACGATAATTCCACCGAAACTTAATTTGAATAATTTTGGATTATATTTTTTTTTTCCCTATCAAGTTTTCTTTGGTGAAAGTTCATAGAAGGTTTCTACATAAAAATTAAACAACATGAGAGTCTGCCCTTGCAACCTTCACCGGAAAGTTGAACTCCGGTTACCAGTTGCCGGAAATGCTTGACGTCGTTTACCCAACTGGAAATCTCCACTCCTTTCACCAGCGGCATCCTTCCGGCCACCAGCAGCAGCCGCCTTCTTTTTTTCACGCTTAATCTTGATAGCATTATCATTGCCATCTTCCCCTCCAGACTCGTCTGAACCATCTTCCCCGAACCTCACTTCTTTCCTAGCCGCTGCATAATCAAACGGTGTCACCTTTACTAGCCCCCCTGAACCGCCCTCGACTCCCTGGTTTGACTTTCTCTTCTCATCGGTAGTCTGTACACACTTTTGAAAGCTTGATGAAAGATCCGACAATGACATTGGCCCTTCCTCTCCATCTTTTTCTTCATCAGAGGCAGATTCAGAATCCAACAATATCACATTGTTTTCATCTTCCATTTTCTGCTCACTGGCCTCATCATTGACAGCGGCTTCTGGTTTAGCATCCTCATCACTGGCAGCACCTTCTGATTTAGAGTCCTCATCACTTGCAGCACCTTCTGGTTTAGCGTCCTCATCAGTGGCAGCACCTTCTGATTTAGCGTCCTCAACATCAGAATCAGATTCCAGCAAAATAATGTCCGTTTCTGGTTCAGAGGTCGTTACCGACCGCAAAACCGGATTTTCTTGAGGTTTAGCAGGTTTGTTCACAACAGCATGTGAAGGCTCTGTTCTACCAGTGAAAGAGTGAAATGGGAGGGCCACAGAAGACTTGATCTGTTCGACCTTAATCTCCTCTGTTGCCTGTAACAACCCAAATGAAGCATATCAACATGTTTTAACTCTTCAAATTACTACATTCAATATGTTTTAACTCTTCACCTTTGATTCAGGATTGAACTTCCTTTTTCCTGATGTATTCCCAAACATGGCTCCAAAGGCACCACTTGGCTTTTTCTGTACCTGAATGCTTACTCTGGGAGCCTGCATATGAAGAAAAAAGAACATCACTTTGCTAAAAATCTTTTGTGACTATGAAAAAAAAAAAACAAAAAAAAAACAAACCAAGAGTCAATGACATACTGAAGAGCCATCCAATTTATTGTTTTGGTTTGCTCCGGCAATAAAGTTTCCAACTTCTTTATCGAAAGTATCTTCGTCTGCGGTATTACTGATACTTTCGCTTCCAGCAACTTCTGATACTTCTTCGCCATTCGCATGTTTAGCATTTCGTGCAGCCATCTGCACAATAAACCGTCAAAACAATTTAACATTTCAGATAAACCTTACATCTTGATCTCAATTTTTCTTTCTAGTTTGTTGTGTTTTAAAACGGATTCTCAAAAGATCGAACATTTGAAAGCCTACTATCAACGATTACAAACTTTAAGAACAAAATTCAAGAATTCAAGAAACGACACCATTTCAATGTACTCTTCCTTCAGTTTCTTGGCCACAGGTTCAAATGCAGTAGCATTTTGCATTGAATGCCTAATGATGCCAATTACGGCACCGAGGTTGCGCTCAATATACGGGTGCCTTGACTTCAACAAGTGCCGCAATTTTCCAGCTGTCACTGGCATTTGCTTTGCTTTACAAAGATACATATAAAGAGTTAATAATAGCAGTAAAAATATCAGTCTTCTAATTAAGGAGATAAAAGAACAAAAGAATTATTGACTCACCAATTTCAATAAGGGATTTGTTTGGCAATATAAAACCAGTACTTTCATCTTCGGTACGAGCAATAACATCCCTCCACTCACAAAGTCCCTGCATTTCATTAAACAAAACTTTGAGACTAGTATTTATTCATTTTATTGTATCCCACACTAAGGCCATAACATGAAAGATTAGAAGGCAATGAGCCAATGACTTACTGCAACAATGGCAAGTTGCTGAGCACTAAGATCAGCGGCATGCAGCCTAAATCAACAAAAGCCAAGTGCCCTTTTAGTAAACTTTTGTAATGAGCCAAAGTATAAATCAAATGATTTCAAAGATGTGACACGGCTTTAACATGTACATTAATAATGTATTACAATCAAGTTGTAAAAAAATAGAAGCATAAAAAGTAGCTACCCATATATGCTTAGATACGAGTTCTC
Source organism: Asclepias incarnata (assembly GCA_025447715.1). NCBI lineage: Eukaryota > Viridiplantae > Streptophyta > Magnoliopsida > Gentianales > Apocynaceae > Asclepias > Asclepias incarnata. Next base: position 4,503 of record JAOEHQ010047515.1, on the reverse strand, counting down.
AGACATAATCTCTTTCTGGTAGAGCTGCATACATATATCAGCACTGCGTTGGTATACCTGAAACCAACAAAGTTACATGACTTATGGAGCTGAGAAATTTTCATATATATAGTGCCAAAACTGAATCTTACCTCCACAAGAGGTGCTTCAGGGCATTCTGGATCTGTTGATGATGAAAGCAACCTTCTTTTCATAAGATCATATATGTACAAAAGATAATGTGTGTCTTCTCTGGCATATCTATTAAAAGTTTAAAACAAAAACAATATGCACACATAAACAAGAAAGAAAAATGTATGAAAAAGAATGGCATAGGTAAATATGTATTAGCAACCACTACCTCAGCATTTCATCAGTCAGTGGCCGCAGTCGCCAGTCCGCGTTTTGGTATCTGCAAGAAAATGAAATTTTAATGAAAAGTGAATACTAACGAAATATGGTCAGTGTATAAGTGGACAAGAGAGATGTACTCTTTATTTGCAGCAACCTCACAAAAGTACCGCAATAGGTACTCTAGAGAATTTCTCTCCAATTTTAACACCCTCGAGGCCTGCACAATATGAAATTCACACTCAAATAAAGCCAACCGCAAGAAAGCATATATATAAGAGGTTATTTTATCATGACTCGTACAGTAACAGCAAGAAGAGAGAATAAAGATAACCTGCCCAGTATCAAACATGTTGCAAACATATATGCCAAAGTCACGTTGCAGCCATATAATATCCCGATCTGCTCCATGCATAACCTGGTAGATTGTAGTGTTACATAGTAGTTCACAATTTGCTAAAACCTTTGCATCAAGCAATGTATTACCTTTCTTTTGGTAGGGTCTTTGAAAACATCTCGCAGATATGGACCGATTTGAACCCGCAATTTCAATGTATCCACTATAAAATCTTCTGTTCTTGTAGATATTTGCATTAAGCAGGTCAACCCTTGAAAAGATCGATATTGATTGTGTTCTAAATCAACCTAGACAACACCAAATGATAATATTAATCATACATAATAAATTGGATATAAAAACTAATGTATTTTGTCAATGTTTACTTGTTTAGGGGTATATTAGGTATAATTAAATTATGTCAACCCTAATAGCATTTCAAACATCAAATTTGATACAACAAAGAATCCTTGGCTTCAGAGCATTTCAGATCAATAAACGAAAACTAATAGAGAAAAACTACCGCAAATTCACTGGCGTCGCGCAATTTAGCAGCTAGCTCCTTCAAATCTTTTACATCTTTTACATGCTTGAATGATGTACTTTCAACTGGAGCAGGTTTGACAGGTTCTACATCACTTATCGTCTTATCAATGAAATTCATGACCGAAAGTTTCTCCTACAGATGGATGAGAAGTAAATTGTGAATGGGAATAGCATATTCAAATCTCACATGATATCAGTAGGATTATGAAAATGAAAATGTGAAATGACTAAAAGGGATAGTCCCAGACAACGTTAAGTATAAAAAGTTCAAGAATAAAAAAGCTCATTTGCACTTCTACATCAGACTATACATAACAGGTCAAACAGCCACCAGTTTAATGTGTTTCGACCATCAGATCACTTGGAAAACCTAGAATGAAAGTAGAATTAAAAACCATAATTTCGTAAACAATATCAAATACAAATAAGGCCCGACACTTTTTGTAAAACAAGTAAAAAATAATCACTCATTATAACATGTTCCTATTATTGTTTCTTAAGTGGAATTACTTAAAAATCTAGAATCAAACTATAATTGGGGGCACACAATAACATCTTCATTTCTTAATCTAGATCAACCAGACCCACATAATAAAAACAATAAAAAGCTAATAGAATTTGGCAAAAGAACACCACATAAGTGGATCCAAAAAACACCAAACACATTGGCTAGACCTCTCGTCATTATCAGGCACAACAAGTAAAAACGCTCTAATAAGTTTCTAGAGTTCATTCTTCCATCAAATCACTTAAAATCCTATTGCTTACTCAACATAAGTGGATCCAAAAACGAAAATGTTAAAACACTAACACAACATTGTTTCGTTAGAATTCAACGTTAAGCAAATTTATTAATCTTTGACTCATAATCATACATAAATTGCAAAAAGTGCTTTGATCTAAACCTAAAATGAAGCAAACTAAAACGACAAATAACAGAACTCTAATTATATAACTCACCAATGGGTGTATCACACTGGACCCATCCTCACTTTTCTCCAACCAAACATGGTCAAACGGTTGATTAGAATTATTAACCAGTATCTTATACTCATCTTGTGGTCTCCTAATCGACGCAATATGAAACGGAACTTTTGCCTTTGGGGTCCCCATTGCATTACCATCTCTACTAGCAACTTTCACAGATGACAATTTACCCGAAGCCACATCACCACCACCACTACTACTCGTATCAACTGCATTACCATTCTTAACCAACAAATCTTTTTTTTTCTTTCCTTGGACTAACCGAAACCCGTCGTCATCATTATCGACTAAATTCATAACCCTAACACCACTTTCCTCTTCTTTATCCCTATTCTTTTTAAACTCATCAACAGAAGTATCAAATCTTTCAAACAATTCATCATTAAGATTAACCAACCAATCATAAGCTTCATCATCAATTTCATCATTATCATTAGGAAACTTCATATTCTTATTAGCCCATATTTTTTCTGCTGATGACCCAATTGTTTCAAGTAAAGATTGTGATTTTTGGGCCATTTCTTCAACTGGGTCTTTGAACTCTGGAAAGTTAAAGTAGAAATGAAAATCTTTATTGCATGGAATACCTCTTGAAGACCCAGAAAGCTTTGATATTGCAGAAGGTAAAGCTGAGTTTTTTAATGGTGAAATTTGGTTCACAGATTCTGATTTTGATGGGTTTTTGTGGGTTTGGGCTTCTTTGAAAAGGGGTGGATCCATTTTTGAATTTGATGTTTAAATTGGAAATTAGGGTTTTGATTTTAGGGCATTGAAAGAAAAATTAGGGTTTTGATTTTAGGGCATTGAAAGAAAAATAGGGGTTTTCGGGGGAATGTTAGGCGATTTTAGGGTTTAGGGAATTTCTTTTTCTTTTTGTTGTTGTTTGAGGGAAGTGAAGAACGTGTGTTTTCTCAAAACCAAATTTGACTTTCTCGGGCTTGGAATAGAGAAGTGAAATTTTGGGAGCTTTTGCAAAAGGTTATTTTTTATTTTTTATTTTTTTGACATGTTTAATGTGAGTTTTTTTTTTGCCAAAATAGTTGTATTTGAAAATTTTAATTATTAAAATGGTGGATTTTAAAAAGTATTTGATAAAGAAGTGTTTTTTTAACAAAATATTTACCAAATGGTATGGAATGTACTTGTAACGAAACAAAACCCACAAACTAAAAGATATGAATAACATCAGTTGAATAATATGTTTAATATTTTCTCTGTGTAAAAAAAGAAAAAAACTCTTGGTCTTGTACTTTAGATGCCAAAACTGGTTTTTCAATTGCTTGGCTTCGTCATCACATAGATAGGCATCTCCTACCCGTAAGCACACATCCAACAAGATGGAATGTTCTTGTTCCTAAGAAAGTCAATCTGTTTATTTGGAGATTGATTCTGGACGGGCTCGCTACTAACATCAACTTGTTTGGTCATGACATAGATGTGAATACCTTTAGATGTGTGTGCTGCAACAATGGCGTGGATAATATTGATCATCTCTACTGTCATTACAGAATGGTATCAGAAACGAGAGGGCTACTTAATTATTGGATAAAACTAAATATTCCTACTCATCATCTAGCTAATGTTATGGTGTGGTGTGATGGTATGTTAATGCCGAAACAGAATCGTAATATCCTTAAAGCAATTATATTTACTTGGTGGTGGTATATGGACTAACAACTCGTTGCATCTTGAGGTGTCAAGTGATTAATCTTTGATATGGAAGTTTTGTTAATATTGAAATTGGGCTTGGATGTTGTTGGTTTTGGTTCCACTTGGTGCATGAAGAATGACGGCTGTTTGAATTATAGCTTTTGTTCCCCTAAGTTTGTCCACGTACAGGTTGTAATGTTGGGCTTGGATGTTGCTGGTTTTGGTTCCAATTAGAATATCACCCTTGCAAATACACCATGAATATTAAATACGAGCAACATGTTTGAATACTAAAAATTAAAGAACATATATCTGCTCTTTCCTCAGCCAGTCTCTGCATATCAGTCAATATATTTGAGACTGGAGCTAACATAGTAACACATGTATCAAATCTTGCAGCATTCCATTATTGAGCTTAAATGAGAAGAAAAAAACCTGTATTTCCTTCGGGAAAGTAGCATTCTCCACTGAATAACATTGTTTGTCTTGCACCAGGTGGCGGCATGTCCGTTTGTTGTAAGGGTGTTATTCGGTCGGGTTATTCGAGTTTCGGGTTATTTGGGTTGGGTTATTCGTTTTTTCATGAATATAAACTAACCCGTAACCCAACCCGAATAAGATTCGGGTTATTTGGGTTCGGGTTATTTGGGTTG
>JAOEHQ010047514.1:0-10789 GCA_025447715.1 Asclepias incarnata | reverse complement strand
AGGGGAAAAATTGTAATTTTTCGAGTTAAGACCTAAAACTGCAAAAATTGACCACTTCAAGGACCAAAAATGTAATTATTTAAGAATATTTAACCATCTCAAGGGTCATTCGGTAACCTAAAAGAAAGACAGAATCAAAACCAAATACAAAATCTAAATAAAAATAAATAAATATTTTAGGAATAATGAATTGATGTTGGGGGTGGTAAAGTGTACAAAAGATGAAACCCCTTCTTTCTTTTGTCATTTCTTGAATCTTTGAGTCCTACAAATTGCTAACTTGCAGTATATGCCAACCTTGCAGTACTCCTCCTTCTCCAACCCTCTGCCAATAATCAATCAAATTAAAACCAAGAGAGAAGAGAGAGAGAGAGAGAGAGAGAGAGAGAGAGGAATTGAAGAAGAAGAAGAAGAAAAGGGGAGAGAGGATGTCTATGAGGATAAAGGCAGTGGTGGATAAGTTTGTAGAGGAATTGAAAGATGCGTTGGATGCAGATATACAAGACAGAATTATGAAAGAAAGAGAGATGCAGAGTTATATCGAAGAACGCGAACGTGAAGTCGGTGAACGTGAGGCCGCCTGGAAAGCCGAACTCTCTCGTCGTGAGGTCCTTCCCCTCCCCTCCCCTCCGCTCCCCTGTCTTTCTTTTCTTTTCTTATTATATATATATAGAAGTAGCGATAGACATAAGGAAAGCCTTGGTATCAGACATCTATGCTGGCCACAATGTTTTTTTATGTCATCTTGATGTCATGATCCACTGACCAAAAATATAACTAATTAGTATAAAATACTACTAAAAGGATGTAAATTCATGGTTATAAAGCATATTATTTATAATTTGGTTACAAAAATAAAAAAAATAAATACATTTTATTCAAATGTTAAGTATTTCTAGCTAGGTTTCCTTGAATGTAGGGTGTACTAGTTGGGAACACAGACACACAATAACAGATCTTGGTTCCAGCCCGTGGACTAGGCCTTGGCCCATGAAATATATCTGTTCAACCACAACATAACAGCAAGTTTCTTAATACCTTTTAGTGGAAAGTCTGCAAAAAAGCATTTATTGATTAGCTCTGTTAGCTATAGAAATTGAAAAGCGGCGGGGGTAAGTTTACCTCTTCCTGCCTCGTTACTGTCTAGTGTCAAAAAGAGTTGTAACTCTCATGACTAACCCATGTGTTCAGAGTTGGATTTCAAGGAAGGAGATAGGGAATGTTTGTTGTACGGTTTGTCTATGGGTTTCAAATTGTTCAATCATATCTAGTCGCTATTAATAACTGCAATTGTTTTCTTTTTGTTTGCTGAAACGTGTTTGTTTGCTCTACTGTATGTAACTATTAAAATTTACATCCATACCGTCCTTGGTAGTGACACGCTAGTCTCCTATCAATGAGATGCATAACATGTCATGTGACTGTTGGTGTTACAAAGCAGGACCTTTATCCAATTATAACAAACGGAACTGACTGCTTCTATTACCATATGATCTTAGGTGTTCTTTTGATTAATATGAGATAGATAGTAGCAGGGCTATTAAGTTTAAGATTTGTTAATTATAGGTAACTCTTGAGTTTTGATTTTGAAGTCACTAACTGATATAGATCAAGTGGATGAAGTCAACGGCTGAGAATAGTTGGAGGGGTCTATGTGTCAAGTTTCATAATTAGTTTTATTAATTTTAGAAACTACTTGGTTAACAAGTTAGGGTACGTATGTTTTTATGTTTAAATAAGGCTGCTGTGCCATCAGTTTTTGGGGTGTGGAGATTATTATTATTGTCTTGTCAAGACCTAGGGAGTTACAGGAGCTCGAAATCCTGATTATCTATACAACAGCCGCCTTCTGTCGACTGGGTTTTGTGTTAATTGTTCTGTTGCTCTTTTCACGTGTTTGTACGTATCACTAACACTTGGAACCCACATCACAAATGGTATAACTCAATGTCTACTTGGAGGCATGTGTCACTAGCCTACTATTTGGTTCAATAAATGATAACAAGCTTTATAAAATGTTAGACAAGGGTTATTTTGGGGCAAGTATGTTACCCTTTTTAGCAAAAATTTTGAAGGTATGTTACCTTTTTTGGGTCAAAGTTGCCATTTTGTTACCATGTTTAGAGGTAGCCTCCCTTAATTGGGCAAAGTGAAGTACATGCCAGCAAATAAACCTTTGCCCTGTGGCACATTTACCGTTTTATGCAATCTTGCCTCATTCATATTCAACTCTAACAAGCATCATAAAAGAGGCAAATGTATATGGTGAAAGAACTATAAATGAGTGATTATTGTATGCAGTTCTTCTATGATGCACTACCAACCCTCGCCCTTTAACTAATGCCAATTTCAGGACTTTGGACGCACTACCTAAAAATTATACTGTTGGGAATTGCACTACTATAACATGTTTTTTCACCAACAGTATACTGTTGTATGCAGTTTTTCTTTGTGTAGGCAATTTTTTTATCTGGTTGTTTTGTTCCATGGATATGCGTATCACTTCAAAGTTCTTATGTTAAATATGGCTGTTTTAAGAGCTAGGCAGGTTGTGTTATTACCTACTAAATGAACACAAAATTAAAATGTTGTTCCAGGCAGAAATTGCTAGACAAGAAGCGAGACTGAAAACGGAAAGAGAAAACCTTGAGAAAGAGAAGAGTGTGCTCATGGGAACTGCATCCAACCAAGATAATCAAGATGGGGCACTTGAAATTACCGTAAGTGGTGAGAAGTACCGATGCCTCAGGTTCTCAAAGGCCAAAAAGTGACCACAGGAAAAGTGAATTTATCCATGTTGGTTCATGGGTCATTTGTATGTAGAAATTTGATTGGTTGAACCAACACATCATCACTGACGTGAAAGATTCTTTACTCGCGTTTAATATGCCAATTGGGTTCTCACTGGAACATGTGAAGGTCCGAAACATGGGGTAGTAATCCGAGGATTCGTCATATATTGTTTTGCATATGACAAGGGGTTGGGGTTTTGCATATGACGAGGGGTTGGGGTTTTATATTTGCAGGGTTTGGTATGTATGCATCTTAATTTGTATTGGTGGTCATTGTAAAAACTTGATTAATTTTATTTGCAGTTCTCATCAGGTATCATCTTTTTGTCATCTCATCTAACATTTGGTTTGGCTATTACTTTGTCATTATGGAGCTTGATTTCTACTATTATCTGTCTAGGTTACAAGGAATTGCTGCTACACCGCGCGAATCCTCACAATCCGCAATTACAAAACGATATAAATTTCATTCCTGAACAACTTTATTTCTCTTATCGTTGGGTTTAATGCCATTCGCGGCTTCTGTTCATGCAAGTTTCAAATCCCACTATCAAATTTTCAATTGAAACAATTTAGATATCCGAATGATAATTCTTAACATTAAAACTAATTGCAACCAGTCATGTTCTTCACAGTTTGAGTAGTCAATAATTACAAAGCACAAGATATAATTCTTGTCATTTGCTTTGATGGGTCGAATGACTCTGATACTCTACTGATCTCTAATCCCAATGCTAACTACATCAACCTAATGTCGACAAAAATGCACCAACATCTTTTTCATCAAAAAGAACCAGAAAAAGAAAACGACGCAAAGGTAGCCAACATGAGCCCTTGGGATCTGACAACATATGGAAGCGATTTGTCATGTGAATTCACCAACAGCATCTATCCTTCGTTTTGAAGCATACAGACCAAGACCATCTGCCCAGCTTCAGTTGAATTTCTTTCAGCTGAAATAAGCCATCTACATTGTTAACATTAAAGATTAATGAGCCAATTACATATGACCCAAGTTAACCTGTCTTTTCATAAAAGTGAGATGGTTTTACCTCCTCCCATGCGTCTAATCCTTCAAGGTATAATATTGCGGGGCCAGCTCTGCTAGCCATAAATAATCAACTCTAGTAACATTGCGCACATAATTACGTGTAGTTTGAACTAAATTGTAGAATATTATGCACTCCGATTTTGTACGTCTTAGAACAGAAGCCGGGTGAATCTCAGCAATCTGACCATTTGCCATAACTCTGTCAATGATAAAAGCAAATTAAATATCTTAAAGCTAACCTCAGCATTATATAATCAGATGCAATGCTTTTTTCTTTTGGAAAACTAATTGAAAGCTGAAGTTACATACGTATCTATTGTCAGTAGCCGGTTCATGAGACATTACCAAATCAAAATGAAGTTACATACAAGTCTATTTTAGTTTCGGTTTAGTTACAAGGTAACTGAGACCTTTTTCTTTTTCAAATACAAATCCAGAATTCACCTGTACAAAGTAAATAATGAATGCAAATAATTTACGGATTTTGCTAACCATAGCCCTAAGAGCTATGGTTAACACGCAGTAAAATGTTGTACATAAAAATAATCGCCCCCTATAATAATTTTCAACCGTCATGTACAACACTTTACCACGCCTTAACCATAGGCCTTAAGGGCTATGCTATGTTTAGCAAACTGCATAATTTATTTATGTTCCAATTCAATCTAAATCCAATAACACCTTTTGATTTCTTACATTTTCAGGAAATTATATGAATTTCACCACTTTTCATTACGGTTTGCTCCAAAACAAAATATAAATCAACAATTTTAATATACATATATTAATAACATAAAACTTATAATTCTCATTTTCTACAGTTCAACAAAGATCTATATGAAAAGGATTTGGGATTGGGGTGGGGTTAATATTAATGGTAAATTTGTGTCTGCTTTTTCCAAAACGAAGAACTAATAAGCCTAAACCAAAACTCGAAACCGATCTTTTTTCCTGGTTTAGTTGGTTTTGGTTCATTTTAACACCCGAATTGACTATCTGATTTTGATCCACAAGAAACCCATTGTTGTACTCTAACTACTTGCAAAAATACTTTAGTTAAGACTATTCTAGAGTTGGTTTCAGCATTTTTAACGTAAAATGAGAGCATTGTTGTACTCTGACTACTTGCAAAAATACTTTAGTTAGACTATTCTAGAGTTGGTTTCAGCATTTTTAACGTTAAATGAGAGACCACCCACTTCTAAGACAGTTGCCAAAATGGTTTAGACTCACCTGTATGTACCATCAGGTTGCTTCAGGGCGGCATTCAGGAAATAGGAAGCAGCAAGGCATCTGCGAAGCTGAAGCATATCATCTCCACATGAAGAAATCTTGAGATCCATTCGTTCGACATTCTCCCGAATTTGACTGCAAAAAGCAAAAGAAAGCATGCCTGTGTCAATGATAATGTCATATCATATCATAAGTTTGTATAACTTTTTTTCCGTTAATTAATTCCAAATGCCAAAAGACAGTGCATATGTGATTCCTAGATGTGACAAAGTGAGCAGGACGCCTCATAAATAGCCAAATCGGTACATTCAAGTACGGTTCGGTCAGCTCGCAAACACATTTTTCATCCATTTTCTTGAACTGTATAAAAAAGTAAAGTAATATTGGTAAATTAACGTACAGGTTCAGTCAACCCGCAAACACATTTTAATCTATTTTCTTGAACAGAACTTTATAAAGAAGTAATGCGTTAAATATGATTAAAAATTTACACTACTACAAAAATAAGCTAAAGTTTTTTAATAAGCGATATAAAAGGTTTGATAAATTTAATTACACTTCGGATAATTTTCGAACCGTTTAACCCATCATATCCACTGATCCATTTATTAGTATAATGGGTCACATTGCCACATCCGGTGGTTCCTTTCCATTTCAAATTTTTAATCAGAGTAGAGGTCAGAATTAACTAACTTGTAAATGTCGCGTGCATGCTTTAAGGAACGACTATTTATAAAGTTGTCCTTGCACCATTTCTTTAAATTCTTTTCAGCCTTGTCATCACCATTCTCCGTCTTGTTCTTCTCCAAAAACTCGAGAGAGGCACGATAGACGTTAAGCAATGTGAGATGGTCTCCCTCCGGGCTTGAGAAAGATTTTATAACAGTTCGTGACTGGCAAAAAATAAAAAGTCAATTAAACCTTTTAACTTATTAAGAATCTAACAAAAAAGATGCACCACTGTGTTAAATGAACAGATAATTAACACATCCATGCTCCATACTACAAACATTTAGCCTCTGCTGCAGTTGAGCTTATACCAACATTTTTGCATAATGATCAGATCAATAAAGCTGTCAATTTCGACATTCTCTTCTTGATGGGTCAAATGAGTCGAATAAAAAGATCTAGCTAAAAGAAAGAAACAGCTAAAATGGCTCAAAATTCTCCTGAAGTCTACTTTTAATGCAAAACTGCTTTATTCGGGTAAATATCTTTAACAAGTTAAACATTGACGACAAATATTAACAATTACAGAACGGAATTGTGGACTAGCAAAACCAGACCGACCAAGTTTCAGCCTGGCTAAAATTTTAACATTCTGAAATGTTACTCAACCCACCGACTTTGCCACATTAGATCGACAATTAACCGATCTATAGAAATCTAGATGCTTGCCATTTTCAAAGGTTACATCACTACCATGGAACAGCAGATTAGCAAGTGGAAAGGTAGTGCATACCTCTTCTAACTTCTCACGAGGAGCATAGAATATTGATTCCACTGATAGCATTGCGACAATGATTAACATTTCTTCCAAGCAATCGAACTGGCTAGCTAAAATAAGGGCCTTCGAATCATTTGGTTCTAATGGAAGACGGGCCATTTGGTGTCCAATTGGATCCGATAGCTTTTTTTCATCCGTTAAAGCCCCTAGCAGGTACAAAGATTCCAGTGATCTAATGACAGCCATCCTGCATCCATAAAACATTAAGTTTGTTACAAACCAATGGCCAATATCTAAGAATTCTCGGTGTAGATGCTACATAGTTGGTTCTCATCCTTCAGAGACTACGAGTGTAATCTGCAGGGTCCCAAATGAATTGGCTTATTCGAAAAAGGCCTTGTTCTTTGGAAGATCTATCTCGTGTCTGGTGTTTGGGATTGCGTTTTAAACAGACTTTCTGCTTTTAAAACAGCATTTTGAAAAAAACATGTCTCAACCTGCTTTCTCAAAACTGCGCTTTCTACATAGTAAAACGTAGATAATCGGATAACCTCTCCAAGACGCAATCACAAACACCCCCTAAATATAGTTAAGGATTTTAAGTGCCCCATCATAGTCTTTCACTTCTAACCAGTGCTATTAATACAATGTGCAATATTTTGCATAAAAATAGAATGGCAATTACCGATCAGGTTTTTCCATGAAGTCAAACCCAAGTATATCATCAATACCAAGAGCACTAAGCTGCAAAATAACATTTGAAAGGTTGCATCGTTTGATCTCTGGGACTGTGGAATTGTCAAGACTTTCGAATCGGCTCTCTGGATAAAGACGAAAGCATTTCCCAGGTCCTTCACGCCCTGCACGTCCACTGCAAGATTAGACATCAAAATTCAATCACATTCCCAACTTCTCTCTAAATATATATTCCCTCTGTTCCAAAATAAATGCAACCTTTGACGTCAACACATAGTTTAATCAGATATATGTCTATTGGCGAATATGTTAGATGCCAGAAGTATGGGAATCAATGTGCTTACCTCCTTTGAAGAGCCTGAGCTTTTGAAGTTTTAACAACAATCAGAGACTCGATGCCACTGTCAGGAGAGTAACTACGCACTTTCACCAATCCAGGATCAATAACATACTTGATTCCAGGTATTGTCACAGACGTTTCAGCAATGTTAGTTGCAAGTATTACCTAACAGTAAAAACACACTAAATTAACTTTCTGAAACAGTATAGATAGATTTGATAAAACAAGAAGCACATGTGAAACATGTAGCCTTGTAATAACTAAACGCAATATGTCACTCATTACAATTTCTAATGAGGGCTCTACCTTTCTGAATCCAACCGCAGCTGGTGCAAAAGTTTTCATTTGCTTCTCTGATGGAAGAGAAGAGAACAACGGTAGGATTACAAGTTTCTGACTGGCTTCAGGTAATTTCTTAAGATTTTCACGCACAAGACCCTCAATAGATTCAATCTCTTCTTGACCAGTCAGAAATACAAGTATATCACCAGGTCCTTCTTCCAAATGTATCTAACAAGACAAAAAAGTTGTCGAAAGCTAACAAAAGAATTGTCAACAGCAATTTAAAAAGGTCAAGGAAAAACCTGAAATATGGTAACTAATGCTGCATCCAAACAATCCGTCTCAGGTTGGGCCGTGTACAGAATATCCACAGGAAACTGTCTCCCCTGAACATGAACGGCTTTTGCACCCCCAAAATACTCAGAAAACCCCCGTGCATCTAAACTAGCAGACATGATTACCAACTTCAATGGATTTAACTTTCCAACTAAATGTGGCTTAATAACACTGCTAGTTTGACCATTACTTTCTTCCTTCACTGGTGTACCATTGTTGGCCTTCACAATATCACTATTAAATTCACTAAAACTTTGAGATCTCTTCTTTTGTACATCTTTCAGCAAACCCAGCAACACATCAGTCTGCACGGTCCTTTCATGAGCTTCATCAACGACTATAACCGAGTACCTTGAGAGATACGGGTCCAAAAGTGCTTCCCTGTGGGCATATGCAGTGTTTATCAATTGATGTTAACAATCATGCAGCAACAACCTATGCGGGATCTGAATAATTGTATGTGTGTAACATTGTATACAAACACAAAACTACAGCTTTGTCTTCAAGTATTCATCTAAAGATAAGTTAGTCGAATTATCATATGATCTATTTATCCTTAATGTTTCTACTGTATCCGCTTCAAACTTGAAGCATACTTTATTGAAGTGTTATGTGCACCAAAATGTATCCAACTAGTCACATTTTTCTTTTGATGTGTAGACAAATTCAAAACCCTCTATTGTGTGCATCGTACTTTTAAATTCATTGCTATTGTACCCATTAAGTAACTAGTTTTCTTAGCTGACATCACAACCATGTATGTTGCCACGTCCTCAAAACCGTCACCACGTCACTGGGTTACAAGTTAAAAGAGATAAATAGTAGTAATAGGTGAGAATTTGGAAGTTGCATACACAACAGCAAAACGTAACAAGTTGACACCTTTTGGTGCACTTACCCCTATATTTAAATACCCCGACAGATGTTTTGTAATAACTTTCGCTTTCTAGTCTAAAAAAGTACCAAAACGTGCAGGATCATATATAGATATGTATATGCTAATGCTAATAAACAACCTTAATAGGAGTCCATCAGTCATGTACTTAATCCGCGTGGAGATGGAGGTGACATCTTCAAACCTAATGGAGTAACCAACTTTTTGGCCCAACTTATCACCAAATTCTTCAGCAACACGTTTTGCAACGGTTACTGCAGCAACACGTCTTGGTTGAGTTATTCCAATTGTTCCCCCATTGTTACAAAATCCTCCTTTGTACAAAAACTGGGGTAACTCTGTAACAATAAATAAAGTAATTTCATATAATAACACCAACTTTTAGAATAGTCAATAGCGTAGTGCAGCAACAAGGTGGTATATTGATTGACACTTGACAGCGAAAGAAAGAAACTTACGTGTGGTCTTGCCACTACCGGTTTCACCAACAATAATCAAGATATCATTTTTTCGGACTTCTTCGATAAGTCTTGTCTCAACTAAACAATTACATACAGATTATTCTTCAGTAAAACAATTATTATTATATTATATAAAACAAATATTAGTTGTTGTAATTGTTGTTGTACCTGAAGCAATAGGCAAGGATCTTCTTTGTAAGTCAATTTTGTGTTTCCTGAGAGTATAATAATAAATATGTATAAATATAGGTTTAAATACCTTTTATATGCCCATATGCAACACCATTCAACTCTACATGCGAGCGAGGGTCAAATGATCATCACTTCTACAGAGCGAGGGTGCCGTTGATGTGTATCAACGAAACACCTATGCAGGTATGTTTTCTCTTCCTTGTAACATACACTATTTTCTTATATCCATACATACTTGCATGCCACCTATTTTTATAACACACACTTTTGCCTAACGTCTTCCCGGAAGCAGTCTGTCTACCCTCAGGGTAGAGGTATGACTGTCTACATCTCACCTCCCCCATACATCGTCAAAAACGGGATTGGGTATTGTTAATTGTTGTATAAATTTAGGGTTAGTTGTACTTAAAGAGGTAAATTCGTCTTTGACGGAATTGGGTATTGTTAATTGTTGTATAAATATAGGGTTAGTTGTACTTAAAAGGGGTAAATTAGCATTACTAATAGTAAAAATTATTAACTGGGTATGCAAATAAGGAAGGTACCTGGTGAGTAAGTCTGGATTCTGATCGGAATTAACAATGAGTTTAGGATTGGAGAAGTTAGGCTGCTGATTTCTTCTGTTGCTGGAATTGAAGTTGGAGTGATTTCTTCTTCTGTTGTTGTTGTTAAAGTTTGATCTTCTTCCTCCCTTATAGTTATTGTTAGCCATTGAAGAACCCCAACAAAGGGTTTTAGGGGTTTTTGGGGGCCAGAAAGAAAGAAAGAACGGTTTTTGGGGTTTTGGTTTTTTGGGGGCCAGAAAGCAAGCAAGAACTTAGTCAATAAAGAACTGATATTCCTACCATTATTTTTTATATTGATGTAACATAATGTATAAGTTTTACAACTGACTATATAAGCCACACTTATGGTATATTTATTAAAGGACAAATTACATTTTTGGTCTCTGAAGTGGTCAATTTTTGCAGTTTTAGGTCTTAACTTGAAAAATTACAATTTTTCCCCTGAACTCGCATGTTTTTTTCAATCAAGACCCCCGCCCAAAATTACTACCAGACGGC
>JAOEHQ010047513.1:0-10790 GCA_025447715.1 Asclepias incarnata | reverse complement strand
TGAGGAGACAAAGGGATGCTGCTGTCCAGAGCTAGATGATCTATAATAAACCAAGAAAACCGCAAAGCCCAAAAAAATTAACTTGGGGAAAATGATAGCAGAGAAAAAAAATATGTACCAATTTTGAAACATTTACTTGCTATGTAGGTACTGTATAATTGTTTGATTATTCACACTTATTTAGGCAGAATTACATATTTAAAAATGTGTAAAATAAGAAAGTTCACACTTGAATTAAGCGTGAAAAAAAATAGGTGTTACAAAATTAATAAGATTATTTACCCTTTTAAGTGTGAATACATTTAAACAATTCTTCACATTTTCAGGTGTGAAAATAATTAAAAAATTATTCACTTATATAAGTGTGAACATTTTGAGGCAAATCTTTGCACCTCCAAGTGTGAAGATTTTAGAGATGGTTCTTCACACCTTTAAATGTGAAGATTAAAGATAATTTTTCACACTTTTAATTGTGAAGATTTAGAAGTAATCTTTTGAAAAATTTATAGGAACTCTTCACATTTCTAATTGTGAAAATTTTGACAAACACGGACAAATATATATATATATATATATATATATATATATAGGTTTTAGTTCAAATAAAATAAGTATTAAAGTAAAACAAATAAAACAATCTTTTTCCTTAACTAAAAATCATTGTGCATCATAAAAATCTTCGTGCATCAGTGTGTATACTTGTTCTTCATGAATCTTCGTGCATCATATTTATTATGATCCAATGGTCAAGATTTTATCTTATTTGTTTTACTTTAATATTTGTTTTACAATAATCAACCCCTATATATATATATATATATATATATATATAAATTATATGATAAATTTCAACATAAAAAACATAGCAATAATATAACATACTCTTCAGCACACCAAAATATCAAATTACATAGCATAAAACACATGTAAACTCTAACATATGGATTCTTTAATACAACTCATTATTTTCAAATTCCTATACGACCTTCTTTCTGAAAAATTCATTAGAAATCCGTCAGCCAAATATGCTCCCAGCCATATCGGTTATTTCCTGCAATAACATTATCTATGGGATATTGGATTGATATAGATAGAAACATAAGCATCTATCAATCAAATATCCTAAAGAGTAAAGACTACTAGTAGTAGAGGTGGAAATTTTGACCCATTTAATCAAGCATTGGTCAATTTCGATTACATATTATCATTTTATTTCTAACGTACAGGTCAAAGAGTTAATGCTAAAGTTTAACTAAGGAGGAGGGTCAAGCTTCACAGAAAAGATTCAAAGAAAAGAGAAGAAAAGAAGGACCAGGTCAAAATGGGAAGCCATTCGAATTGTATTCAAATGTATAAACCTTCTAAATCAGTTTATTAATATTGGATCTTCACTGTGGTAATCCAGTTTTTGTAATCATATTTAACACATTCATGAATGTGTTTGTGGTCGGCCCAACCCATTCTGACCCAAACCCAGGTTTGACCTTTATCCAACTGCCCATTTTGCCGCTTCTAGTTATCAACATAATGACTTGTGGTAACACCTAGGTAATAACTGTGTAATAGTAGCAAACAATCATACCGTCTCAACATCCACTGGATCCATCATCTTCAACTTCTGCATGTGATTGCTTTCATTAGGGTCAAAGATCCCACCAATGAATATGTAGACTTTTGGGAAGTCCGGCACGACTGCACGCAATAGAAAATTAAATATGAGGGTGCAAAGAGTATAGTGATTCAGGAGACAGTAACTTGCATCTCTAACACTCGACCTGCCGTCAACTAAAAATATCTTGAAACCTCTCATAATAAATGGTGTTTAGCTAATGAACCAGTTGAGAACTAACCTCGCCCAAACATCCTCTGCTGGTCATTTGTTTCACCAGTTGGCCATATCCCTGTACCACTATCCATGCTGCTACTGATGACATCATCTGCAATGTCGAAACAGGCAAAAGTTAAGTGTGGAAAATTGTTTTAACTTTTTTTTTTTTCTTCCTATTATTATAATAGAACGAGGAACATAAACTAGAAAAGTAAGGGGAGCAGACCTTCTGTTGGCCACAGAGATGTATCTTTCATGATGATGTCGTCATTTTTTATTATATCAGCAGCTAGGTGTTGAGTTCCTCCTACTTTAGATACCAAAATGTACATTATGTCGTTTAGTTATCATTTAAAACTTATTGAGAGAGACACGAATCATAAATAATCAAATAATAATCCAACCTTGTTTAAGGGCCTTGAGAGGGTATGGATGAGCTGCTTTCTTCTTTGGGCGAGGGGGTGGTACGTGTTCATTTGCCCCATTCTTTTGGAGCTTCAGGAAGTACTTCTGGGCATGGCTGCGTATCTACAAGGAATGGAAAATAGTCATTCTACAACTTATGTTGTGTACTTGTGTTTTTACTCAATGAACCAATACTACTGATTACCTGTATAGCAGCAGTCTTGGAACCAACAAAAGCTTCGATTTTTTTCCAATCACTATCAAAGCAGGAAATGTCATAAACAAGAAAATAGGTCAGAATGTCATCACTCCATGCTTACGAAATTTACAAACACATCTGCTGTATTCTAAGTTGTTTTAGATCCTCTTTTATATGCATGATAAATGAGACAATCCAATGAACCGCAGGGATTGGTTGTTTTAATCTTATGGAAGCTCCTGAGAGCTTAAGGTTATGTCTCTTTAGAAGATGGAACTCTTACTAGTAGAAACATTTTGTTTGGTTGACAACGCTTTTAACAACTTCTAAAAAAGATAAACTAACTAAGACAAATGGATTAAAATTACGAGGTATGTTTGGCAAAAGGAACTGTAAGCTGTAGCTTTTAAGCAAAGTTGTTAGCTAAAGCTTTTATTTTAAGAAATGTTTGGTATGATAGCTGTAGAGTGTAAAATGACAAAACTGGATATTAAAAGCTTCAACCAAAAATTATGAAAGGGGTATTTGTTTAATTTTAAAAACTAAAAGCTCCCGAAATGTTACTTCAAGTAGCGTTTTATTTTGGAGCTTTTTTTTTTTAAATAAAAGCTCAAGCTAGTTGCATCCAAACAAAAATTTTAACATAATAGAAGCTTATTGTTCAAAATTAAAAGCTAAAGCTCCCAAAAAACTTTTGAAAAGCTTTTGAAAAGCTTTTGCCAAACATGCCCCAAATATATGTATATTTGGATGTATGTGTCTCTTAGCTTTCATAAGCCTCATTTTTAGTGTTCATCTCATCATCGGGCCTATTGTGCCCAATATGTTTCTCAATTATTCGTTTGAGTCTAACGGGGCAAGTATGCATATAACTCGTGTATATGGGGCTATTATGCCAACCATGTTCGTCTTTCACTTGAATGGGCCTATTGGGCTTAAACATCGTTTATTGTCTCATGTGTATATATGTATGTATGTCTCTCTTAGCTTTCATAAGCTTCATTTCTAGTGTTCGTCTCATCATTGGGCCTATTGGGCCCAATATGTTTCTCAATCATTCGTTTGGGGCTGACGGGCCAAGTATGCATATAACTCGTATATATGGGTCTAATATGCCAACCATGTTCGTCTTTCACTCGAATGGGCCTATTGGGCCTTAAACATCGTTTGTTGTCTCATGTGTATATATGTATGTAAGTATGTATGTATATATGGATGTATGTCTCTCTTAACTTTCATAAGCTTCATTTCTATTATTCGTCTCATCATGGGCCTATTGGGCCCAATATGTTTCTCAATCATTCGTTTGGGGCTGACGGGCCAAGTATGCATATAACTCGTGTATATGGGTCTGTTATGCCAACCATGTTCGTCTTTCACTCGAATGGGCCTTAAACATCGTTTGTTGTCTTATGTGTATATATATGTATGTATGTACATAACTACATTAGAGGTGCACATAAAAACCGGTTAACCGAACCGACCCAATTTGTAACCTATAACCGAAACCGGTTAGTAACCGGAACAGTTGAAACCGACTATAGGTTACCGCAAGTTTGTAATCGATTCCTAGTTTCAAAACCAAAACCGGTTATTAACCGGTACCGGTTAACCGTAACCGGTTATTTTTATTAAAAATAAAAGTAAAAAAAACCCGAAACCGGTTTCTCCCAAAAAATAACCGAACTGGTTAACCGATATTTACACCTCTAAACTACATACTTGTTATACAAAATGATAAATTTTTTATAAATTTTATAATTTATTTGTATATATATACATAAAGTATTTAACTTATTTTATAATATATTTTTACTTTATTATTAAAACATTTTAATAAGAGTGATAAATTTTTTATAGATTTTGTATAAATGATTAAAATAAGTTTTAGAAAATTTTATAAATTTTTACAAATAAATTTATAAAAATTTTACATATTTATATATAAATTTTACATAATTGAAGACCATATTATATCAAAAAATATTTTAATAAACTTAATTTTTTTTTATTAAACACATATATATATACACTAATAATAATAATAATAATAAAAATAAATATTAATAACATTAATAATAATAATTACAATAATAATAACTAGACGCATGCCCGCGCGATGCAGCGGCAATGATGGTAGCGGCGGCGGTGTAGTGGAGGCGGCGGTGGCGATGGTGTTGGTGTGGTTATTAATGTAAAAGGGGTAGTGTAGTTATTTTATAAATTAAAAGGTAGCTGTTGTATATTAATTTCATTAAAGGCATATTGGGTATTCAATAGAATCATTGATAGTGTTAGTTATATTAGTAAGGGCGTTATAGGTATTTCAAAGGTAGAAAGTTTAAAAAGGGGGAGGGGTAGTTTGTTTTATAACGGAGTAAAGATAAAGATATAGATAATTAACATATAAAATATATATTATAAAAACATTAAATAATAAACATTAAATGATATGATAAATAAGGAAATATCTAAAAATATTAAATATTAAGACATTTTCCATAATGAAAATTTCATTTGCTTTATAATGTAATAATATAGATAATAACAATAATGATAATAGGACAAACACGATTAATAGGAGAGAGAAATAACACTTTTAGCATTGACGTTGCTGTTAAAGGTATGGTACGGATCTGACACATGTCATTAATACATGTGACTTTTGTATGTGTATCCGTACCATACTTTTAGCAGCGACGTCGTGGTAAAGGTCTGATTGAGTTAATAAAAAATCCGATCCTTTTATTTAAGTGTGCGTGATGTGTTCACCTACCAAAATGTACAATAATAATTACCAAGGGTACATGGTGACTTATCTTACGAAGGACGTGGTCACAGGGATTGTGTGGTAGAGAGTCTACCAAATAATTTTTAGTGGACCATTTCTTTTATTCTTTCAAAAGACGAGGGGTTTAGATGGTCATGGCACATGGAAAGACATAAACCGTGTTTATTAGACCATTCATAACCGTTCATTCTTCTCACTTACATTTTTTTCTGTTACATCAGCATCATCTTCTTGCTTTTTTTGCTTTCTCCATTTTTCCTTAACCATTCACCTACCTTTGAACCCCATATTTATTTAATACACAATATATTTATACAACTATTATTATTATTTAATATTTAATTATTATTCATATATAGAAAAACTCATATTTTCTTTCTCCTTTCCAAGCCCCACTGATATAGTGATATCAATCAATAAATCTCTGTCTCTATCATTTCTGAGTTTAACATCCGATCCATCATGGGTTTCGATAAGATCAAGGTTGACAACCCCATCGTTGAGATGGACGGTATGTCACTCACACACACACATCTATATTACTGTATTATATAGTATTATACTTGTATATATATATATATAATGTTTTTGTTTCATTTTCATTAACTGATGCTCAGATCTATTAACCGTACTCATGAAGTAGTTGACCAGATCGTTGTTCTGTTTCTTTTATATCTAGCTTCTTATATATGTATGTGTGTCTGTGTCTGTGTCTATACATATAAATATATACATGTTATTTTATTTTTATAACTGTGATCCTTCACTTTACACACAAGATTATATCATGTATTTTTGATTTATTTGAAACCCCCTTTTTTTCTCACAAAAAAGATGTTTATAAAACTTTTAACATACAGTACTTTTTAGTGGTGAAGTATAAAGGTACGAGTAGTATATTTGGTACAAATATCTACTTGTAAACCCGGTGAGACGTGTCACCGGGTGACATTTACTTATGACTGTCACGTTAAAAAAAACTTCTTACAATAGCTAAAAAGTTTTTTTTTTTTTTTTACCGCGATGAGAAATATATATAATAACAATGAGTTGAAAGTTTGGTATATTATAATGTAAGATTTTAAAATTTAGTACATAGAATAACAAAAATGACAGCTGAATACATGTTAATGTGCATTTTTTAGAACCTTTTTTTGCTTTGCATCGCTAAAATTAAAAAGGGTAATTGACCCTTAGGCGGTCCCCACCGTCCAGTCCCACATCCAACATGGGAGAGGTAAATCGTTTAACGCTATGTTTAAAGGGACACGAGGAAAAGATTTGAACCTCTGAGCTATGCTTTTATGCTGCATGTTCCCCACCGCTAGGCTACCATCGCGGGGACTTGCGTTGCCAAAATCATGTTTTGTAATCTTGTAAGCTTTACACAATATTGATGATATCAATTTGATATAATTTATTTTGGCATACAGGGTTCCCCGAGTTTCAATATAACTTAGGGGTCATTTAGAATTTTAGATAATTGATTGATAGTCAAACAGTCTAGTAAAATAATGACGGATTGCAACTTTTCCATGGTGGAGGAAGTATAATCGTTCCATGTAGATGATTGGGTTTCTTTTATGGGGGGTGGGGGGAGTCACAAGATCTAAATTCAACGCTAAGAAAAATAATCATGGGGGGCTAAAACTCACGGAACCCGGCAATAACATTAAGTAAAATAATTTTTCGAATGATTTACGGATAAAACAACACTACTGAGCGAAGAAACGGGGGCCAGTCCCCTTAAAAGCTTCGTCCTTTATTATATGTAAAACAACATTTTCCAAGTTGCGGGGGCTGTCTTCAGAGGCTGTCTGATCGTGACTTTCATCTTATTCTTTATACAAATTCATCGCTACTACTGAATTCCATTGTCACAAATCAATCCTCAATTAATAAATGCGTATTACAGAAAATGTTGCGTGTAGCATATCAACTATCAAGTAATTATATTACTCAAGACATGATTATATACTAACCAGATGTGGTGACTGTACTTACGTATCTTGTATTATTTGTACAGGAGATGAAATGACTCGCATCTTTTGGCAATCAATTAAGGAAAAGGTTGTATATGTTATATACGAGTAAATTGTTTTGAATAAAGTTATGATTTCTGTAATTAAATTGCTTATTTAAAAGTACTCTCTCTGTATACTCCAGCTCATCTTCCCTTTCCTAGACCTGGACATAAAGTATTACGACCTCGGCCTTCCTAACCGTGATGCCACTGATGACAAAGTTACCGTCGAAAGTGCTGAAGCTACTCTTAAGTACGTCTGTTTATTAATAATTTAATACTTTTTTTCCCTACTTCTATTTTCTACAACAGCAAATATAATTTTCTTTTCTTGATCAAACTTTAGGTATAATGTTGCAATTAAGTGTGCCACCATTACTCCAGGTATGTTAATATGTTATATTTATTTTGTTATTTATTGGAGCAATGTACTGGACTAGAATCTTTGCTCAAAGAAATTGACAGAATGACATATTTACAGATGAGGCCCGTATGAAGGAGTTTACATTAAAGAACATGTGGAAGAGTCCAAATGGGACAATCAGGAATATTTTGAATGGTTGGTGTTATTCCTAATTTAAAAGATGTTAAAACTTAAAACTACGCAAAAAAGGATTTCAATGTGTATGAGCTCACCGAATTTGCACATTATGCAGGAACGGTTTTCAGAGAACCAATTATGTGCAAAAACATTCCTAAACTAATTCCAGGTAATTACCGACTTCGAAGTTGGTTTGCTTATTTGAGTCTTGTTTTTTTCCCTTTCTACTTTGTGCGTGACACAGATCTATAATGACATAATAGGATGGACAAAGCCGATATGCATAGGAAGACATGCATTTGGTGATCAGTACAAAGCTACTGATGCAGTTATTAAAGGACCTGGAAAACTGAAGTTGGTGTTTGGTATGGTTATTTCTTCTTTCACTAAGGCACACATTATAATCATCGTGGACGCTTTTAAATATTTTGGTTGTTTCATTACGAGTTTTTATAAATCAGTTTCTTATATATTTTTTGTTGCAGTTCCTGAAGGAGAAGGTGAAACAATAGACTTGGAGGTCTACAAATTCACTGGTGCTGGAGGGGTAGCTTTGTCAATGTACAACACTGATGAGGTATGTCTTTCAGTCAGTTAGTTTTTTCTCCTGTTACTTTTCATATTAGTATACGTATCAAGTCTCATTTATATCTCATTTTATTGATGCTGTTGAATAGTCCATTACTGCTTTTGCTGAGGCCTCAATGAACACGGCTTATCAGAAA
Source organism: Asclepias incarnata (assembly GCA_025447715.1). Classification (NCBI taxonomy): domain Eukaryota; kingdom Viridiplantae; phylum Streptophyta; class Magnoliopsida; order Gentianales; family Apocynaceae; genus Asclepias; species Asclepias incarnata. The sequence continues at coordinate 2,278 of JAOEHQ010047513.1, read as the reverse complement.
AAGTGGCCACTTTATCTTAGCACAAAGAACACTATTCTTAAGAAATATGATGGAAGGTATGTCCCATACTCCCATTAGTGACCTACTAGGTGCGTTTCGTGTTAACTTGTACATCCTTATTAATCTATTGTTCTTTTTGATAAAGATTCAAGGACATATTTCAAGAAGTCTATGAAAGCAACTGGAAATCCAAGTTTGAGGCTGCTGGGATATGGTGAGTAGCTGAACTATTACTTGTAATCTCTAGTACCCTGATAATTTGTACTATTTTCAATTTGTCATCACTTCCTTCTTGTAACTCACTTGTAGGTACGAACACCGTCTTATCGATGATATGGTTGCTTATGCTCTTAAGAGTGATGGAGGTTATGTATGGGCATGCAAAAATTATGATGGTGATGTGCAAAGTGATATGTTAGCACAAGGTTAGTACACTAAGTTACTCATGATTGATCTTCGTAGCCCATTCTGATTTCTTTTATGTCATTTAGTTTATAATCTTAGTTAATGATTTAATTTTTTTTTCATTATTACAGGGTTCGGATCTCTTGGATTAATGACATCAGTCTTGGTATGCTCACAGAATAATTGCTTTCTTCTTGACACTTATTATTTTGTGAAGATGTATATTTAATTGTTTCCGGTTTTAGGTTTGTCCTGATGGAAAGACCATTGAAGCTGAAGCAGCCCATGGCACTGTAACCCGTCATTACAGGGTGCATCAGAAGGGAGGTGAAACTAGCACAAACAGCGTGGCCTCAATCTTTGCTTGGACTCGTGGGTTGGCCCACAGGTTAGCAATAAGAGAAAAAACATAAACACAAAAGTGTAACCTGTTATTTGAAAAACTGAAAAATATTCATTGTGTAATTCAGGGCAAAGTTAGATAACAACTCTAAGCTTTTGGATTTCACTGAGAAGCTGGAAGCAGCGTGTATCGGCGCAGTTGAATCTGGGAAGATGACAAAGGATCTTGCACTCATTATTCATGGATCCAAGTAGGTCATTTTGACTTGACAGTAATTTTAAAAACAAATTCTGACCATCAACAAAAGATCTTGATAACCATCTAGTAATCTGTAATCAAATATCATTACTTTTTTTGTAACTTTAACAAGGGGTAATTAAGTAATAATATTAGATTAACTGAAAAGAAACTTTGGAATTGTTATAGGAACATATGTTGTCTTGAAAAGGAATTTGTTAGGGTATTTATCTTCCGGTGTCTATAATTTGTATCTCAAAATGCCTTTCAGGCTCAGTAGGGAGCACTATTTGAACACAGAAGAGTTTATTGATGCTGTGGCCAATGAGCTGAAAGCAAGACTTGGGGGTAAATCATCCTTGTATGTATTATTATATTTTTTTTGATTAAATAGTTAATGATTTTTGATCAATCAAGTCTTATTTTGCCAATATGTTGATATGCAGGTAACTAAGGACGGTCGAGATTAGTGGCAAGCGAGGAAGTATATGGTTTGGTTCTCTGTTTGAGTGTCCTTGATTTCTGTTTAATCTATTTTTAAAATAGATACTCCCTTTTATTGGTTCCGTGGTTTGATCTCGTGATTGAATTCAGCAAAGCTATTTAACAAACAATACTATAGCTGTTGATGTATCAATGGTTATGGTCATTATAAGGATTTATAATATGCTTCAAGAGTTGCAGTGTTAGATTGTAATTGCTAATTTTAATCTTAAAATGGCCAAGCCAAAAGTACTAAAGTGAATGGATAGTGATTGAGCCCAGAAGTTGGTTAACTCGACAATCGACATGTATGAAGTTTTGGTAACTGGATAAATTCAATGGAATTTCGCTTGAATTGATCATTAAAAGGCTGTTTGAGATTGCGTTTTTGGGATATCATCCAAAATTGGTGTCCAAAACGCATGTAATTTGAAATAGGTTTAGTTCTACTATTGAGAATGACACTTTCCAAAACCGTTTGTTCATAAAAAAATTAAAGATTTTATCGTTGAAGCTTGGTGAAGAAATCCATGGATGAAAGATTGTATAAATCTTCAGATAAAGATTTTTTTACCAAAGCTGAGTGAGGGAAAACAAAACTTCACATACCCGCTGACCTTTAATGAGGATTTTTTCATTAGTTCAACATTAAGATTAACCTTTTACCTTTAGATTTTATGGTTTAGCTTTTAACTTTTTAAGGTTTAGAACTTTTATGGTCTTGGGGTTACAGTTTATCAAAATAAAGATTAACCCGTTAAGCTTAGTGGTAAGTGGTAAATCTTCAAATGAAGATTATGTCCATGTAAC
>JAOEHQ010047512.1:0-10793 GCA_025447715.1 Asclepias incarnata | reverse complement strand
CTTGTAGTTCCATAGATGGTTGCTTACTTCGTAGTTTTTTATATTTAGGATTTTCCTACACAATATAATGGTTAAGTGCAAGATTTCATTATAAGTAAATGTATAATAAGAGTTGCATTATAGTTTAAAACGTTTCCAAATGTTACCGTAATTTTGTCTTTCCACCATTCTTCTGAGCAATTAAGCGTCTTTGTGCTTTCATCCCATCCAAGTCCGATTTCTCCATTCTTTAGTGATTTCCAAAGATTGTAATCTTTTTTCATATTATCATGCTTGTTCTTCAATGCTCCTTTGCTAATGAATGTGTGGTTAATTCTTTTCTCAAACTCAGGCTGCAGCTCGATCCACTTAAAGGTGGAACTTCGACCATGCTTTGTAATATAATCAATTAAGAATCCACACAAAGACAAAACCCATGGATCTAGCCAATTCTCTCTTATTTCCTTGTCCTTATGTTTAGCCATCTAGCAATTGAAGAAAATGAGTGTTAAATGTTGCCTGGTTTACTATAAAGAGACCTAGCAGATACGTCTTACACCTCTAGTGATCTAAAGACACTATTCAATGACCACTAACGTACTTCAAACTGAAAGAAGATCAAAGAGGGACGTAATAAACTTCAAGACATTTTAAGTTGTATGTATGACTTCGGAATCAAGTTGAATACTTCTACATTTTTTTGGGTCAACAAGCTTCCTTACATGTTCGGAGTACATTTAATATTTCTACATTTTTTTTTAGTTGTCTACATTTATGTAACTAAAAACGATCTTTTTTAATCTTCCAATAGACTAGATAGTTGTTAGTCATTACTTATTACCTATCTAGATCTCACCTAATTTGAATTTTTATGGCTCTCTACCGGATATGTCACTCTTTTTAATGGTTTGTTCCTTTCTTCAACTAGTCCATTAAAGGCTTCAGTTAGTGACATTTGTATGAGTTTGATGAAATTAGTAATTGTATAAGCATACAACATTTATGCAAGTAAAATGGGAATATGCTATTACAATCTAATGTTCTTGGTATTTAGCTAACTTATTTTCATATATAGCATATACATGATACTAATCTAAGCGATAACAAAATCATTAACTAAACAAATCATACCTAACATTAGGATCACCAACAATACCTTTAGGCTTAAGCCATACCAACACAAAGACCAGCTAAGACCATAAGACAAATAAACATACCCATCAAACAAATAATATGATTTTGCTTTCGGGTTAATCCCAGTAGTTATAATAACAGCTATATACTGACCATATATACCCAACATACAAGCCGTTACACTGGAACTAGTGACTTCAAAGGCTACACCTTACATAGAAAGCTTACACTTAATATATATCGTCTAATCTCCGTCTCCCTGGGCTAAGGTATATACGTGGTCTCAGGGACCATGTCTTAGCGATAAAAAAAAAAAACATATTCGCATGCCTCTTGTAAAGCAGTGATACTAAAGCCAAGAAAGCCAAAGAGCAACTATATATACCCAACGATATATATGGTTTACCAAATCAACTTGTGATTCAAAAGCGATGTCTACTGTTCTCAATAGGTCTCACACAATAATCAATATTAAACTAAATACTAATTTGATTTTGACGGTTGGGTTTTCTTTTTTTGTTTTGGATTGTGAATTGTTGGACTTTGCCTTGGTCAACAATGTTGGTTTCAAAAGCTAGTTTGCTTGAGATTAATTCAACCAATCAAAAGTCTTGGGACTTGAGTTAAAAACGAAAAGATAGTTTAATTAAACAATTTCTGTCGGATCGAATAAACCATAAATAAAGAGATGATATAACTACAGGTAAACGAAAAGCCAGTATAAACACTTCAATGGATCGAATATATGTTTATCATGATACTCAAATTTATCAAATCTAAGCAAGAAACATGCAGGGATTTATAAAAAAATTACTCAAAAAATAAATAAATCTATAATATTATATTCACTTACAGCAAGAGATGAACAAGATGAATACAGAGAACGTGATTTGCTTCTGTTGAAGGACTGGTATGAATTGCAAAGAAGATGGAGTCAAAATAGGGATATATACTAGAAGAGAGGAACGTGATTATGAGATTGGGGTATTTGTGTAATTCTCAACATTAAAAGCTCCAGCTACTTTTTGAACGCTCATTAAACTAGCGTTTTGTTTATGGGCTTTTTGGGCCAAAATAAAAGCTACAGCTACTTCATACCAAACAAAGCTTTTAATTAAATAGGAGCTTTTTTGTTCAAATTAAAAGCTAAAGCTCCTAAAAAGCTCCTCGAAAAGCTTGTGCTAAACACACCCGATGACATGTACGATATGTTTGACTACGGATTCTTCATTAAGATCGATGATAATGATTATTTTATGTTTTTTTATCTTAATTTATTCAAATTTTTAGTTCTTGTGTTCGGAACATCTATGTTTTTTTATTTAATTTTTAGATTTTAATATGTTTCTTTGATTTGATTTGCGTTGTTTATGTGGATGATGAATTTTAAAATTATAAAATAAAAGATGAGGAAGAAATTATCAATTCATATGTGTACATTACAAATTATGAATAAATATTGTAGGAAGAAGTGATACGTTTACATGTGTATACAATATTTACACATGTGAATAAGTTCACAAGTTAACAAATGTATTCTTTTCTTCATATTTTCACATGTGAATGGACTATTCACATGTGCATAAACGTGAAATTTTGTAATTTTCACCATCTTTATACTTTTATGTTTCACATGTTAACAAATACGATCATGTGTTCACAAGTTAACAAAATGTTCATGTAAATGTAAATAACGAGTTCAAGGTTTTAAGAAGAAATGATATGTTCATATGTGTATAAAATATGTGCACTTATGTCCTTTTGAACTTTGTTATAAAAAAAAATATCTATACATTTGTGAATATATTTATTCACATGTGCACGCACCAAAAAGTTTATGGTTTCTAAAATTTTTATATTATTACAATTCACATATTTACAAATTAAATATAATCATACGTTCACAACCTTACATTATCAAAATATATTATTGTATATTAATAAAGTTTAAAAAAAAAAAATCATAAATAAACGTGCATTTCTATCAGTCAATAAGAAAAAGTTGACAACTTTCAAAAATTAAGATTCATGATATTATGAACGTGCGTTTCTATTTATTTATTTTTATGTATATTCCTATTATACCCTTCTATCAATAACAATTTAATTGTAAATTAAATTCTATTCATAATAATTACATAAATGCCATCGTATATTTTTAACCTTTGATCTATTTAATCTAATGGACAAGAATAGTTCTCATAGTTCTCGACAAATATGTGGTTCTCGTAATAACTCAACCCTATATCTACATATTATAGACAAGAGATTAGATGAGTTAAACTAACGTTTTATTCAATACTTTTAGAAAATGGAATCTTTTTAATAATCCAAAACTAAATATATTCTCTTTATTAAGAATTTTGAAATTTTGTGTAAATATATTACTTTTTTTATGGATTTAACCTATAAAAAAAAACACAGCTAAAAAACTTAATAATACCCCAAACCACAGAGGCCATTTGTATAATTAACACATCGAGATTTTATTCCATACATCAAGTCCCTAAGAGGCCCTGAGATTATTGGCAGTAAAGCAAGCTAGAGCTAACACCCTTGGTTGCCGTTTTATATATTTTACATTCACTGCATACTTGAAGAAACTAAACGACAGCCGACATGACAGCCGACTCGGAAGCCTTGATTAAAATAAATGGAAAAGGCCACTCAGCATTAGGAGAAAGATGTCTCTGATAGTTATTCATGTAGATACCAATTGGTTTGCAAATTTTGAAACCTGCACCACACATAAAAGGACAGTATTCCAACGTGTAGGTGCCAACTAGTGGTAGAATCACGGGTTCATTACGCCTTGTGATTCTAAGGCAGCTGCTTGGCGTATTTATGATCCCACCGGTGGTAATAATTTCAGCAGGAACCTCATTACGACTTGAGAGCTTCCATACTGTACTTCCATACTTACATGGGTTTTCTGTTGGGGATTGAATGGCCACCGGATAACCTAATTTGATAACATCCTCGTTATCGACAGGCGTGAAGGTGAAAGGGGTGCCAGAAGCAAGATCAAATGGGCTTTGAAGGACATCTGCTTCACATGTTTCGTTATTTTCATTAGGACTGCCTAACATCGCTGGACCACCAAAACCCCCCCATCCTGGAGGGCTTATGAAATACGAGGCACCTTTCTCGAGTGGATTACCTGAGGAATCGTACACAACGGTATCGTCCACGATGGCCCTGGAAGATAGTGAAGGTTTGGTGAAGAGGAGGATGAGAGTGAGAGCAAGAAAGAAAGTAGCAGGCTTCATTATGGGACTTCAAATTTGATAGCTGTTTGTGTGTTTATGGCAAAGGACCTAAGGTTCTATATATAGTTGGGTCATGGTAGTAGGTGGAAAATGAAAAATCTAGAATTTATAATTACCACGTTTATATTAATTGTGATAGACTTCACAAAAAGGACAACGTAAAATTGTAAAAATGTATCGTGAAATATAATGGGAAATTAAATAATATCTGAATTTAACGACTCATTGATCTAATGTATGCAAATAATGTACGAAAACGTGAGGAACGTACCGAATATGTAATTCATCATCTACAATTCTACATATAAATATTTAATCACTGGCTTACCAACGTAATTTTCTCTTTGTACATGGTTGAACGTTAAACTTTTTTATTGATGTATATGCCCCACAAATTTTTTCCTTCGGTATATGGTTGCACGTTAAAATTTTTTATTGATGTATATGTCCCACAAACTTCTAATATTTGTACATGGTTCATACGTGGTTGACCAATATTTGTCCATGGTTGCACGTATGAACCATGTACAAATATTGGTCAACCACGTATTAACCATGTACAAATATTAAAAGAATGCGGGGCATATATATTAATAAAAAAGTTTAACGTGCAACCATGTACCGAAAGGAAAAAGTTTGTGGGCATATACATCAATAAAAAAGTTTAAAGTGCAACCATATTTAAAAAAAAAAGTACGTTGGTGATCCAATGATTAATCCCTTGTTAGAACTAGAATCAATGGTGTTAAATTGTAATTAAAATTACAATTTATATTGTATTAAAAGTACAAGCGGTCTTAGTGTAAATTGTAATTAGTATGACTATAAATACCTTTGTTACCCCAAATATAACTAAGTCTTTCATAATCTATCATATGACTAGTTGAAATCACCTACACTCTCTCTCAAGGAAACCTCCATTCTCACACAACACCCAAAGACACATTATTAGACATGGCAAAAAAAAGTTTGTTAAATTTCTGGTTATAATATGAGTGTCAGAGTATATCTCTCTTATTCATAAGCCCCATCTTTTAATAATGAATAGTATAGAGAGAGATAAGTGAAATAATATTTCGCCAACAACGTACTGCATCTATAGAAGAAGTCTCTCGTCAAATCTCGTGAATACAATATTAGACATGGCAAAAGAAAGGTTTGGAAATGTTCACGGGATACCCCGGTTACACTTTGTACATCCGAGTAGAATAATAAGACTTGTATTCTCACCTGAATTGAAAAAAACTTTATTTGTTTACGTGTTTACCAATTACAATTCATGACACTTTCACTTGAATATAAATTTTACTCTACCTATTTAGTTCCAAAGGGGCGCTGATTGGCAGTAAAGCAAGAGCTCTCACCCATGCTTACCGCTTTATTTTACATTCATTGCACACTTAAAATTTGATTGGTGTTTGTTTGTTTTTGGCAAAGCACTCAAGGTTCTATATATAGTACTATTTTTCTTCCGTTGAAATTAAAGTATACAATCTCTTTGTTTATATGCTCTCTTTTTACTTGCTATGATTAGTCACAAATTTGTTCCTAGATTGCAGTTACTGAATTATACTTTATATAGTGGCTAGATGTTAAGAATTTGGGTGGCAAAATGTACTACAGTAAAACGTTTAGAAATTAATACTCTATAAATTAATAACCACGACAAAATCAGTTCCAACTTGAGACAAATTCAAATTGGACCATAATCGATAAAATAATAAGATAATAAATTTTTTGAAATCCTAGTGTATATATATTGGTCCCAACGAAACTATAAATTAATAATTACTAAAAGCATATATTTTATAGAGATTTTACTCTATAGGATTATCTGACCCCTCTTTAAACAAAGCATTTTACTTTGAAAGGTGATAAACTTTGCACCTAATTTGATACATTTACCACAAATTATAACTTTTAAAGTATAATGAATAAGTCAGATATGCATAATGTTAGTTAATATATCAAAAATTGTCTCATTTATTTTCTTTTACTATTTTTCTATATATAGTACTATTTTTCTTCCGTTGAAATTAAAGTATACAATCTCTCCTCTCTTTTTACTTGCTATGATTAGTCACAAATTTGTTCCTAGATTTGCAGATAAACTGAATTATACTTGATATAGTGGCTAGATGTTAAGAATTTGGGTGGCAAAATGTACTACAATAAAACCTTTAGAAATTAACACTCTATAAATTAATAACCTCAATAAAATTAATAATATTTTGTCCAGTTCCAACTTGAGACAAATTCAAATTGGACCATAATCAATAAAATAATAAGATAATAACTTTTTTGAAATCCTAGTGTATATATATTGGTCTCAACGAAACTATAAATTAATAATTACTAAAAGCATATATTTTATAGAGATTTTACTCTATAGGATTATGTGACCCTTCTTTAAACAAAGCATTTACTTTGAAAGGTGATAAACTTAGCACCTATTTTCATTCATTTACCACAAATTATAACTTTTATAGTATAACTAGATTATTTCCCGCGTAATACGCGGGTTAAACATATAAAGTTTTTGTTATAATGTATAATATAATTAATAGTTATAAATATGACATGTTGAGATTTAATAATACTATTATTTTAAAAGAAGTTTTGTATGAAAATTTATTAGTAGGATATGTATGTTAATTATATTTTTCTAAAATGACGGTACAAAGTTAAATATAACAAACTTTATTCTCATATTCAATTATTAGTAGGATATGTTTAGGATTTTTTTTGTCGATCAAAATTAATCACCTATAATAACTAATTTTGCCAATAAATATAACAACTCTATTCTCATATTCAAAAAATATAATTAATTAAAATCGCACATATACTCAACCAAAAATCTTACACAATCGTGTGATGCCCATTTAGCCGCGGCTCACAAGAGAGAAAAAGAAGAATTTCTATCCCACATTGACAAGGGTAGAAATAGTGTTGTTTTATTCGTATTTTGTTTGAAAATTTTATATTTATTAAGCCGGTTTTTTCTGATTATTTTTTATAAAATTTTTAGTCCCCTTCTATTTTTTTAATATAAAATTTTGGTCCATTTAATATATTAATAAGTTTAAAGTCCATTAAATTACCTATTTTAAATTGCCCATAACTCACAGCGATCAAAGAAAACTTAGATTTTTGGTATTATTATTGTTTGACTTGAGACGAACCAGATGACCTTAATATAATATATACCTGAAACATAGCGATAGGAAAAAAAAAAAATTCTAGGCACCCTCCACCAAAATTTCAAGATCCGCCACTAACCTTGGTTTATATTTCAACTTGCATTTTGTAAGTTGTAAATCCCATTTCACAACTTACACACATTCTTTCTCCTTCCTTGGAAATTTTATTCCTCACTAGCACTTGGTTAGTGTTGGTTCCCAGATTTGCACAACTTTAATAACAGAAAATAAATACACAAAATAAATAGCACACACTAGTTAACCAATTGTATGTTGTATTAATAACTTAATACAATAAACGACAATACAATGGTCGAATAGACTAAACTAGTTGTGGAGGCTTAGAAAAACTTAAAGACCCAACCGGGTTTACAATTATACACTTAGTAAAATGTAAAAGCTAATAAAATTACCCTTAGTAATTTTCTTCAGACCAACCAACAAGAATTGTCTTCACCGAGTGTTGCCTTTTATAGTAGAAAAGAGGCAACATACTTCGAGAGATTGACGTTGACATGATAGAGGTTGTCAACCATCAATTGGTGAAGTACATTGACATTTAATGTTTATGAATTGTCTTCTTGTTGTTTTGCCATTTTAGGTGAAAAAGAGACCTGGGCGTGCACTTACACATTTTTGGATTTATACTAAAGAGGATACAACAGATCACATATCCTGTTGATCCTGTGTTTTCAAATCAGTCTTCATCTTCCACTTTCCCGCCTATTTTTGACACACAAATATGCGGATAAGATCAACACATTATCTTCAAAATGGCTCGCTGAAGACTCGCTGAGAACATATCTCAGCGACCAAGTCATATCAGCGAATCTTGGTCCTAACACTTTTAAAGATAAGTTTTTTTTTGGAAGGCAAGTATTTAAGTACGTTAACAAATATTGACAATTTTGTCTACCATGGGGCCAATGACTACAATTTACTAGTTCATATCTAGAATACCATAGAACAAAGGTCATTTGATTTTGGACAGAAGCTTTAGGCACATCACCAAGATACCCCACTTTCTCCACCGGTAATTGAGAAATCGCCTCCATTACCCTTTTCATATTATTTGACTAAGTAAATCTTTCATCCTCTTTTAGAATCAAGTAACACCAATAAAAATAAATGAATAACAGTCTTTTTCTTTTTCTGACCAAACTAAAAAGTAACACATTACTACCCTTATATAGTACCACCAGCCGCAACATCACGCGGAGTACTAGCCTAGTATTTTACAGTACAAGATATTTATTAATGATAAATAGGCCTAGAATGTGTACTAAAACAATGCCGATTCCGTTTGACACATGACACATGTAGTATCTCTACGTATTTTTTATTATTATTTTTTTTTTTACATGTGTGTTAGTTGTCCTTTAAAAGATAAGTTTTTTTTTTTTTGAAGGCAAGTATCTAACTACATCAACAAATATTGACAATTTTGTCTACCATGGGGTCAATGACTACAATTTACTGGTTCATATCTAGAATAGCATAACACTCTTTTTCTGACCGAATAAAAAAGTGACACATTACTACCCTCATCCAGCAGCCGCTCGATGTCCTAGCCGCATCACGCGGTGTACTAGTCTAGTATTTTACAGTACTAGATATTTATTAATAATAAATAGGCCTAGAAAGTATACTAAAACAATGCCCAGTCAGTTTGACACATGGCACATGTAGTATCTCAATGTTTTTTTTTTATATGATGTGTGTTAGTTGTCCTTGAAAAGATAAGTTTTTTTTTTGGAAGGCAAGTATCTAAGTACATCAACAAATATTGACAATTTTATCTACTATGGGGCCAATGACTACAATTTAGCTGCACAACAATCTTTTTCTGACCGAATTAAAACGTGACACATTATCACCCTCATACAGACAGCCGCTCGATGTCAAAAGTTGAGTCAAAAGACTCGACTTTCTCCACCTGTAATTGAGAAATCGCCTCCATTTACCCTTTCCATATTATTATACTAAGTAAAACCTTCATCCTCGTATAGGATCAAGTAACACAAATAAAAAAGCTGCATAACACTCTTTTTCTGACCGAACTAAAAAGTGACACATTACCACCCTCATACAATACCACCACCCTGTCGATGTCCTAGCAGCATCACGCGGGGTACTAGTCTAGTATTTTACAATACTAGATATTTATTAATGATAAAAAAAAATAGATATACTACATGTGTCATGTGTCTATACATAACATAAAAATCAAATAGGCCTAGAATGTATACTACGTATTTCTATGGTTTTTTTTTTTTTTTTTACATATGTGTGTTAGTTGTCCTTCAAAAAGATAAGTTTTTTTTTTTTTTTTTAATGTAAGTATATAAGTACATCAACAAATATTGACAATTTTGTCGATCATATCTAATTACCAGTCCAGATTTCAAAACATGCATCAAAGTCAAAAAAGCCCTACCAAATACCCAACCAGCCCCACTCTAAATATATGTTGTCGATCTAATTACCAATGACCCATGAGTGCAAAGGAATTTTGGCAGATTTTCTTGGTAAAATGTCCTTACAAACCTTTTTCCTATTTGTGCTTTTGTTCATCACTTTGATGATTATTATTATACACATAATATTTCTACTGGATCCAAAGAAGAAGAAATTAAACTTACCACCCTCTCCAAGAAAGTTTCCGATCATTGGAAACTTGCACCAACTAGGTTCAAACCCCCATCGTTCTCTCCGCTCATTGTCTCAGAAACATGGTCCAATCATGCTTCTTCACTTTGCAGTAGTGTACCCGTTGTTGTGGCCACATCTGCTGAAGCAGCTCAAGAGATATTAAAATCTCAAGATTTGTCATTTTGTAGTCGTCCTAAATTCACTATCCCCAGTATAATGTCGTATGGGTGTAAGGACATGGGTTGTCTTCTTATGGAGAATATTGGAGGCAGTTGAAGAGTAGTGCAGTCAATGTTTTAAATACCGGTACGTACCGGCCGGTATTACCGGTAGTACCGGTACCCGTGTCCGTGTACCGCATTTGCAAAATACCGGCCGGTATTTGCAAAATACCCAATACCGGTACGTTCGTACCGCCGGTATAGTGATTTTTTAATTTAAAAAAAAAGTTAAATTAAAAATAAAAAAAAAAACAAACGGGATTTTCCATCTACACTTTACCAAAAGATTAATGTGTGACTATGGTTTGTATGGTTTGTATGTTCTACATCAGGTT
>JAOEHQ010047511.1:0-10794 GCA_025447715.1 Asclepias incarnata | reverse complement strand
AGCGTTTTCCTCTAACCAGAAAAAAATGAGAAGGTTTTTGTATGATTTAATTTACACTATCATTTGTTTTGGTTCATTTTCTTCTTATGTCTCCAAACATTTTGAAGTACTTGAATCTTCTTAAATTTTTATGGCCATGGATATGGGTTTGAGCAGTTAGCTTAAGTTAAAAGCTCATGCTTGCAGAATGTAAAATGTTCATTATATATATTTGTCCGTACGTACATCATGTGTATTCACTCGTGTAAGTTAAGTGCATTTGTTTCATCATATATCTCCATATATATATATATATAGTATCTACATATTTCTCTGCTAATTACCTCATTTGCAATTTTGTTTGGTAATCAGAGTAGTTAGGATTTGAGCTTTACATACTACATATCAAGAGTCTATAAGATTAGGATGCTTTCTTGTTGTTTTTTTTTTTTTCTTCATATTTTTTAGTAACTATTAGCTTTATACCTTTATTCAAGCCAGACCAAATAAAACTCTTATCATTTTTCATTTTATAAAGACAAAAAAAAAGTAAAAAATAATAATAAACAAACAAACTTGAAATTGAAAAGTTGTAAAGATTGTCCACCACCTATCTTTCAATACAAGCCTCCCTCTTTCCTTTTTGCATGAGTACCATCAAGAAAGAACGAAAGAAATAAAAGGAAACACCAAACAAACATATTGATTTCTTTTTTCCCTTTTTTCTCTTCTCATTCCTCCCACACCCCACACTTTACATAATAATAATAATAATAATAATAATAATAATAATAATAAAATCTTACCTACTCTGTTACCTAAAGAGCTTTTGCTTTTGTATCTTGTAAGCCAAAAAAAAAAATTGTCTCATTTTTAACTCATGTGAAAAAAGCACAACACATAAAAAAAGAAAGGCGGCCTCTAAAGTCTGAAGGATAAAACAAATTTTACTACTCACAAACTTCTTCATACTTGTTTTATTTATTTCATGTTTTTACACTTTTATGTTCCCAATCCATCATCATCATCATCATCATTATTATTATTATTATTATTATTATTATTATTATTATGCACACCTTACTTAAATTTAACAAGTTATTACGTTCAAATTCACTGCGGAAATTGTTGAGTCACATTGTTTTAACTGTTTTTCACTATCTAATAATATAGGTTGAAGTTAAAACCGGACAAGTTATTACGTATAATAACTATAGTTTTGGAGAATATGCTCTCTCTATCGGACTCTTTGAGTTTATAAATTCCAAAATTTTGTTATATACCAAACATCTACATTTTCCTTGTTAAAAAACATCATCATACTATTAACTGTAATCAAAATTTTTGACAATCATAAACTACAACATAAATTGACAAGGTAACAACCGGCCTACTTAGTTCGTCACACTCATTAAAGTGAGACTAGTGGTATTACTATGATTATCTATTTCCACTTTTTTCCTAAATACACTTTCTTACTGTGCAATAAATAATTATACATTGTGTATAAATTATTGTATCTTGAGGGATATATTTAAAAATAAGGTGGAAGTAGGAGCCCCCGTTACCAGAGCATGCAGAACGTGTCTTTTATTTTTGGAAAAATAATATATATAACTAACTTCACATGTCTAAATATATGCTAAAAATCTGATAAAAACACGAAACAAATTAAAGATTAAGAAGGGAAAAAAAATGAAATCCATATACCAGCAACAAACTTAAACATATATTTCATGTATCATTATTTTTTATTAGCTTTTTATAGCATGCAGAAACTTTCATAATTGTAGCAACAAACCATGACCCTACCTCATGTCACCATCCAAAATTTCACCCTTCTTTTACCCTTTTCCCCAGTACTACATATATGTATTTTACACCAAAGCAAAAAATCTTTTATGTTATACTACTGAACCATTAATTTTGTTACTGAACCAAGAAGTACGTTCTAGCTGTTTTGTTTTAACTTTTGAAGTCGATACATACAACTCAAATGCCCTTTGTTGCAGGTCCATCAGTAATATATATATATAAGAAAATGACACTTCACATTAATCTTGTAGATATCATTGTATTCTTTCAATGAATAAAAAAAAATATATTTTAAAACACACACACACACCAAATACACAATACCCACAACTAAAAATGTATTTAACTTAATATAAATAAAGTTGAGATTAATGATGGCCCAAATCTTAATTCTTGAAATTATATCAATTGAAACACAAAAATGGATTCCATACATCCAAAACAAAATCAAAAACAATGACTTCCTTCTCATCTTCATTATCATAATAAAAGCTTCATCTGAATTGGTCTTAATATCTTCATTCCCATGGGCCATTTCATCATATGATAATCTCCTTTCATTTCATACATATATATTATATATTATATTATATTATAACTCTAGTCAGTCTCTAATATTTATCTAAGCTTTTTTTTTTTTTCTTCTTCAAACATTTCACATGACACAAGTTGGCAGCATGCACATTGAAAACAACCCCCACCTCTTGCTCTTCTGCATAACAAAACAAGAACCAAGTTAATATAAAAACTATATAGAATCTATTCTTTAATCTTTTAACCCACCTCCCTAAACCCTATAATATGACATAAATAATAAAAATATTGGCTTAATTATAATGTATAATAATAATCTTTATTAAAGAAGTCAAGTATATATGGATGGAAATTTGACTTTTTTTCTGTTCTTCTATCACTTTTTTAATCTTTGGCCCACATTCTAAAATCAAGTAATAAAGATGCCCATCAAGCATTACTACAATTTTTGTTTTCAAGTGAATTAATCTCTTTTCCTAAAAAAAGAACCTTAAAAAACATGTCTTTAATCCTTTAACGTTGGACCCACCAACCAAAATTCATAAGTTAAGATTCACATTAAAGAATCATTTCTTTTTAGATCTACATACTAAAAACTTTATAAAAACTTCTGTTGTCAACCCATAATCAACATGCAAAAAAATTGCTATACATAATAATTAATTATTATATTTTTAAAAACAATTATTTTATATACAATATCTTTTTATTTGTTAACGAATAACTCGGTACCTAAAATTTATGGTTAATAAATTCTTAAAAATAAAATAGAAATGTTGTAAAGATTGTTGACTTTAAACAATACTTTGACTACAGGGTCCATAAGTCAATGTAATGTTCAAAACTGAAACAACGTAAATTGCGGGGATTCAAAGGATGTCAGAAAACACATGAAGATTAAAATTACAAAATTACCCTTCTCGGCGGTGCACGGAGGAGCTCCGGCGAAATCTTGTACAAGTCTTCATCAACAGCCTTCGACTTTACTTTAAAGTCAGTATCAAAGTTACCACCTTTTCTTTGTTTCACCGGCGCCTGAGCTTGCTTCCCGGAGTATACAATGTCATAACCATAATCACATACCCTCACCGGAGCTTTTCTCTGTTGATCCACCACTTAAAAAGTCAAACATTATACAATAACAAAAAAAACATAAAAACATTTTTGTTCTTGGTTTTGTTACAACTTTTTATATAAACAAGTAAACAAATGAGGTTTTACTCTACAAATTATCCGAGTATAAGAGTGTTTAAACTCAGATGTACGCGAAATAACCGGGTTAAAAAATTTATTTGATTTTTATCTTTGTTAAAAGCTTAGTTACCACAAATTTTGTTTTATTTTGAGGTGCACTTGGTAGAAAAAATTATATAAATAAAACCATTTGAACATAAAAACACTTGTGTTCGAGCATTTTACTTTAGCAAAAATAACCCAATGAACATTAATTAGTTTAAAAAAGTACTTTTTTTTTTTGTTACATAGTGATTATTTCAAAAATATGTTTTTTTGGGTTATTTTTGTCATACTTTTATAATACAAACAACAAAGTTTACACATTTAATCAAACAAAAATAACCTTTTAGTAACCAATATAATAATTAGTATGGTAGATAGAGTAAACATTTTAGATGACAACAAAGGTAGTAAGTAAAACAAAAATGTAGGTATATAAATGCAATATTAATTTATAATGTACCCGGCGGCGAGGAACAACGATCATGGCCGGAGTAACGACATTGTTCTCGTAAAGATCACCGGCGACGTAAAGATCACGGTCTTGTGGGTAGCCATAGCCATAACCAATGAAACCAGCTTGCCTGGCTGATTCAAAACACTGAGTAAATGGAAGATGATTGTTACAATCCCAGCTGCCAAAAGCCGGAATATGATTTCCACTGAATTCCTGCAAGAAAAACACATAGTTAGAAATAGTTGGAGAGTTGAAACTTGAGAAAAAGGGAAAGTTTGAGGGGGTAAAGTGTAACTTACATCCATGGTTGTGTTTGGCCTTGATCCCTTGTTTGATATATAGTTGTGAATGTGAATATTGTGATGGTGAAATGAAGTGAAGTGTGGAATATGGAATGTGGGGTGTGTTTCTATTTATATAGGCCAAGGACAAAGGGGTGAGAATGTGGATAGATATGAAAGTGCTTAAAAGTCAATAAATGTTAGTTTTTGATTGGTTGTACATGGTGTATTGAGAGATGTACATTTAGCTTGGGTTGGGTTGGGTTGGGTTGGGGGGTCGTAAAAAAGTAAACAAAGATTGAAAAGGGACATAGAAAGGTATGGTGATAGGAAAGGAAGGGGAATAGAATAGATATGCAGGGAGTATTGTGTGAAGAAGTAGGGCATGGTGTCCAAAGGTCAAACACACCCTCAAAAAAGTGTGTTCAAAAACTTGTCCCATGAAATCGAGTAATTGAAAGAGTAATTTTTTTTTTAACAGCGTGATGAACTTGGCTACCTAGTCCTGTTTCTGTTTGTGTTACATTATTTTAGATAGCCGGACTTTATTTGTTGACAGTTTAAAAACAACATAAACAAGTAATGATAAATATATTTAAAATTTATAAATTTATACATGCCTACTTATATAATTCAATATATGGATTTTATTTTTTCTAATTTTTTGTATCTTCACTTTTATCTTTATCATGTGTTTGGATTTTCTTTTAGACATATTTAGACTTATGGATTTTAGTCATATTAATTATTTTTGACTAATCGAAAATCTTAATTTAAGATGTTACTTTTGTTTGTGTATTTTCTTTATAAGTATTGTATAAGGGTCGGACAGTCATGATTTATCATGTCTCACCACCCATCAATACTATCTTGTCATCTCATTTTATGCCGCCTCCATGTCTCACTCTTAGGTCGTATTTGGTTCACAGATTTTGATGGAACCTGATGGAATTGGATTTGAATTCCATTCCTTAGTTTGTTTGATTGTTTAAAGACGGGGGAATCTGATTCTGTTAGAATGTAAACATTTCATCATTTGATGGAATCTCCATTCCTTGGGGGTGTGAGAAGGATTTTCATTATGTTTGTCACTTGAATTTCATTCCTTCAAATTCTAATTCCTTCATTCATTCTAAAAATATTCTGTGAACCAAACATACCCTTATACTTTTTTTAGTGAGATTCACGTGTCACCTATTTTGCTAATTTAAATCCATTATATCATTATGTAGGTGATAGTATCTTTGTTTTGCTAATCCTTAAGCATGTTCAATGATGACAATTACGTAGTATAAGGAGTTCATAATAATGTTGATTCACCTTTAGAAATATTGAAGACCCTGTATATATGCATGCTTGTATTCGATGAAAATTATGGATGACCTTGATTCATACAGTTCATGCTATATAAATCTTATCTTTATATTTCGCATCTTGTCGATAAAAGTAATAATTAATAATAATAAGTTATAATTAATAATAATAAATATATAAGGTAAAATTATTTGATAAAAGTACTTTTAATTTATCATTTCCAAAGATAGAAACTTGAATCGTGTCTATTTTATTAAACCTAATGTTTATAACCTGAAAAAATCTGTCACTTTTTAAAGTATTTATATTGTCGTTTATCTTTGTGACCGTTTATTTACATCTCGAACAACCATTGACCCACTTATGCATATGTGTGGAAAAGAAAAAAAAGGTGGACGCCGATCGACGACATCCCCATAAAAGGGAATTGTTGGACATGCATGATGAGAGATCACCCAATACCATATCTCTTTTGAGATTTTTTTTTAAATATATTTTTAACAGCGAACATCAACTTTATTTCTCAAAAGATTGCAATCAAACAGTTAGATAATCATATAATACAACACCGATAGTTTACTCCAAATCATACAACCAAAACAAAATAAATAAATAGATTACATCATAAACTAAACATGCACCAATTCCGAGACGGTTACGATAATGCATCGATCATAATATATTTACAAAATGTTAATTTGTCAATCAAACCAAATATATCAAATGTATACGAGGGCATTCAATTAAACAGATGAAAGTTGTCATTATAGTTGAATCATTCCCTCGATCTATTTTCATTCTCCTTTCACATCCCAATGTACAAGACGTACTCTACAAAGGTGACATGTTACACCCATTAAACTATAACGTGTAATCTAATTTTATGTAACATACCACATTTAATTATTATTATTTTCATTTATTACCATCTAAATATAGTACGGATCAGTAATACCTTGGTCAAATACCCTTAATATTTGGATCTGATTTTTGGATTCGAAAAAAGAGTTTCTGTACTATTATACTTATAAAATTTTAATAAATAATCGACATTTTCATAAGCTGGAGAGACTGAAAAAGGTAAGGAAAGCATTTAAACAAGTGAGTGTGACAACACATGATTTAATTTTATTTTAATTAAGACAAAAGGCACAACATCATCCACAGGCTTTTTCTTAAGTTTCTGCTACCATGGACTTTTATTTTTGTATATATAGAGGAGTAAAAGAGTTTTATTTTCTCAAAAAGTTATCAGCTTCGAATCTTTTTCTATAAGTGAATATCTTTGGTGTGGTTCGAAAATTGGTTGGAACCGTCTACGAATAAAACTGGTCAGACCGCCCTACATCTAAAAACATCTCCGAATAACCCAAACGGAGAAAACTTTCGTCGATTTTTTAGTAATTAAATTAATTATAACTCGACTTTGAATAAACACACAACAGTGGAAACATTATTCCAAGGACAAAAGGAGATACGTACCACGTCTATATTCAGTATGATAGTAGATTATGCATGACAAAATTAAGAAACTAAAAAGTTTAGTGGTGAAAGTGGGAAGGCCAAATAGTTCACTATTCGCCTAACTCAAATTAATTAGGTTATAATAATGATAATAATTAATTAAGGACATGATAAGTAAAGAGTTGAATAATATATATAGGAAAATGAATATAAGACTGTTTTATACCTAAGCTTAGGTATGAACCTCTCACATTTTTGTTTTTTAATCATTTGTGACCCACATCATTTATTTATTTTACAAAAAATATTAAAATATTAGTATGTGAGGGGTTCCATACTTAAACTTAGGTATGAGACAGTCTTATATTCACTTTTGCCTATATATATATATATATATATATATTTGTCTAAATGGACAATAATTTTGAAATAAATAAAATGATATTGTAATCAATTAAAATTTGATGTAAGAAATACTAGTTATGTCGTGTATATGTGATACATTATTTAATTTCTATCTATCTTATAATATAGTGTTTGTCAACAAAAAACATACCTAATGTATTAACGAACCACTCATATATAGTTATGTAAAATTTTATAGTATAATACCTGCACATTCATACAACATCGACTAGAAAGTCATACAATTTTAATATTTTAATAGGAGTATATGAAAGATCGAGGAGCATATCAAGAAGTCAATAATCAATAGATTATCCAATAATATAATAATATATTAGAATAGTACACGCACAATGCATCGCGAGTAAATACTTTTTTATCGGTGGCATCCGGTAACTGTTTATGGTGTTTCTCGTTGGTGGTTAAATACTTTCTATCGGCCGCTACTGATCTGTATTTTTTTAAAAGATCACAAGTTACAAATGATGACAGCTTAATGTGTTCCAATGTTCTTTGAATTCTAATTTCCTAAAATTATCTTAGTTTATAAGAATATGGTTTAAATTATATAGTATCAAAAAGTTCTAACTTTTCAATAGAGGTGAGGAATCTTTATAAGGTATTATAGATAATTGCACGTTCGAAAAAATTATAGATAATACCCGTACGATATACGGATTGACTATATATAGTATGATTGACTTTTTGTATAAAAATAAAATAAATGTTGAACATTTCTCATCACATGTATTTGACATCTTTAAATAATAACCTAATAGTGAGAGACATCTATCATAAATATATAAATCAAGTTCTAATATTACTTTTGATATTGGTAATGGTATAACCTAATTTAAAGTCATGATGATAAAATATGTTCGTTTCGTTTTAAAATTTTCAATTACGTTTAGTTAAGTTAGTAGATGGATAAACAATTAAATAATAATTAACGGATTACAATTAAATAAAGTAATCATTAAGACAATAAATATTGTAAAACATTCATGGAAATTTTTAACGGATTACAACTTATTTAGATTTTTAATAAAAATAAAAATAAATAATTATGATAACAATAAATATGATATAAATTTTAATATAAAAGTTGTAATTATATTAGGTATATATATATATTAGAAGTTTTAGTTATTTATATAATATTTAAAAATTAAAATTTTGAAATATTGATTAAAAAAGAACCCGTATTGCTCAATTACAAATATAGGTTATTAATGAAGGAAACAGGAGTATAAGACAATTATATGTCGGGGAATAAGCAGCGTGATGAGTGTGAGGTTGTTCAACGTTGGACCTCGATGCTCATTAATTAATTGAGGTGACTCTTAACTCTTAAGCCCAAGGTCAGAAATTATAAAATATTCTGAATATATATGCTTATCTTATATTTATATTTACTTGAAATTGAAATTTGTTGGTTTTTCATGCATATAAAATTATAAATAGCAGTTTTAATTGCTTATGATAGCGAGTTATATATATATTTTTAAGTAAAATACCAAGCTGTATTCAATACTAGTTATGATACGTGTGCATGATCTAATTTTTATTTTTTTATAATGTTTGTTGTACATGTTAACAAAATTTTTATGTTTTATTAAAATCTTGCATGCATGATACGCGACGAAGATCATTTTATAATTATTCCGTAAGGGGATAGTCAGTTGTAGGCTAACAGCAGCCGCTTTCATCGACTGTCGGTTTTGTATGGTGGTCAGTATTGGTGATGTTATAAATAAATTGATAATTTATGGTATAACTAATTTATATTATTTAGTTTTCATATTATTTTGTAAAATATGAAAATTTTATTTATTAATATGAGATTCTTTAATTTAATTAACATTTATGTTTAGAGGCAAAATAATCAATTTATTATACTTAAAATTTCAAATTTTAAGATAAAAGAACAAATGGTTTATAATTTGTTTTCTGATATATTGTATAATGCACACTTTATATGATTTACTACAGAATAACTGAATAACCACCCTTGCCGCTCTGCTTCCGATCAATAATATCATAAATTTTCAGTTTACATAGACATGTTAGATATTGCGTTTTGCAAATCAGATTTTGCAATTTCATAATGATTATTTTTTAACTGCATTTATTTAAAAAAAAAATACAAATAATCACTTATTTTCAGACACATTTTTTCTACTTATTAAAAACAAAATCACAAACAGTCTTATAAAACTGGATGAAATTAATTATGAATCAATAAATAATTTATGTACCAAACAGAATTTAGGAGACAATGAAATAAATAAGAAACAAACAAAATACTAGAGAGGAAAAAGTGAGAGAGTTCGTATAGGCCTGAAGATCAAATAGGAATTCACCTAAAAATGTCAAACCCTCCGGCCTCCTCCTGTGTGTCTCATTCTTTTCGATGCGTCCAAACAATTTACGCCTCATCACGCTCTCCAACATTCCATTATTTTTACATTTTAGTAAAGTTTGTAAATAATTTTCTACACTAAAATATAAAATTATTTTATCTATACATCATAAAACTTTTAATAACAATAACAAAATCATTGACAATATTTTTGTTGGATATGTGTGTACATTATTTAGGTTAAAACTAGGGGTAAGCAAAAACCGAACCAGAAAACCGAAAACTGAAAAAACTATAAAAAAAAACGAACCGTCAAAACCGAAAACTGAACAAAACCGATTGGTTTGGTTTTCGTTTTTTAAAAACCGAATTGATCGGTTCGGGTTTCGGTTTCACATGCAAAAAACCGACCTAAAAACCGAACCGGACCGAACCAAATATATTTATATCGTTTTATATTTATATCTATAACTTATAGTTAGTAAATATGTTAATGTATTTAAACTTTTTATTTTTTTTAATATACAAATAAAAAACAATTATATGTTTTAGATGAAAATGCAATATAAAATCAATTCGGTTTACAAAAATCATACCAATTTTAACGCCTAAAAGATATAATTATTTAACAAAAAACATTCGTATGGTTAGTTTCTTTATCATATTTTTTCTTTAACAATTGAATGTTATATTAATAACTTGATAAGCTAAAAGTGTAAAAAAAAAAAAAAACCAAACCAAACCAAACCAAAACTAAAAACCGACCTAAACCGAACCAGAAAACCGACAAACCGAACCGAATCCAACGTATTTGGTTTTCTAAAAACCGAACGGATCGGTTCAGGTTTTGATTTTGGGTCAAAACCAACCTGTAACACCCCGCTAAAGCGGAAACACGGGATGCACAGTAAACATAGTACATTGCACAAGATATATAGATCATAACA
>JAOEHQ010047510.1:0-10794 GCA_025447715.1 Asclepias incarnata | reverse complement strand
GAACCTGATGTTGTTATGTATTCCACGATGATCAAAGGCCTTTGCAAGTTTGGTGATAATGTTACTGCCCTTTCTTTTCTTAGGCTAATGGATCAAAAAGGTTTTAAACCTAATGTTTGATGATGCCTTCGAGCTATTTAAAGAGATGGTCTTTCAAAAAGACATCCCACCGGATGTTGTCACATGTAAATTAAGCCAGTGGAATGAGGTCCATAGGTCCATAAGATGCTAAAAAAAATGGAGGATTATAGGATTTCTCCATATGTGCAAACATTTAATATATTAGTTGATGCATTTTGTAAAGAAGGTAAGCTGGACGAAGCTGAGAGTGTTATCAACATCATGGTTAAGTAACCTAAATTCGGATGTTGTTGTATACGCTACCCTTATTGATGGTGCAAGCAAATGTGGGAAGCATGAGATTGCTAGAAATCTTTTCCAAGACTTGGCAATGTAAGGTTTGCAACCTTATTTTTGGATGTATAATGTGATGATCAGTGGTTTATGTCTCAAAGGCTTATTAGGGGATGCAAAGCAGTTGTCTCTTAAAATGGACGATAGTGGTTTCCCACCCGATAATGTTACTTACCGCCTTCTTCTCCAAGGATATCTACATGAAATGGGTGAAAAAGGTTTCTCACTTGATACTTCGACTATATGACTGTTAATTGATTGGATTGCCGCTGGCTCGTTACAAAACACTTTCCTTAAGTTGATAGACAAACTAGTGCCAAAAGAATTGCTGGAGGCCCCTAGTTTTTCTGCCTAGCACAGTAAGTTTGGAGGGGAAAATGAAAAACTGATTGAGGGGCTTGAGTTTTTGTGTGAATTGAGAATTGAAGAGTGTACGAACAAAACCTAGAAAGTAGGAAATCAGTACACCATATACCCTTTTGGGATTTGGGCTACATGTATAAGGTCATTGAACTATTTGTATATAACGAATTCATGACTCTAGCGTGTTTGCATTTGTCGTCAGTTTGCTAATTCCATGTACACCAGTTTTTGCCTCTTGTCATAACTGGACCCTCTCTGCTTTTCTTTTCTGCCTAAGCAATGGTCTGAGTAAGAGACGAAGAAAGTGATTGTAGGTTCGAGTTACTTTGTTACAATAAAAATGATGATTCTGCCTACAAGAGTGCAGAAAGTTGGAAACCAATAAAAAGTCCTATTAGGCTTCATGTGTTTGGTTATTGAATAGTTTATATTCGGCGAATTTTCACAACTTTTACGTGATTATATTTATTGTAGCTGTATGATATTTCTCTTATTTCGTGGCTGCTATCTGTTACATATTTTAAAATGGACGGGAATGGTTGTCCACCAGATAATGTTACTTACCGCCTTCTTCTCTAAGGCTATCTACATGAAATGGGTGAAAAAGGTTTCTCACTTGATGCTTCGACTATATGACTGTTAATTGATCGGATTGCCGCTGGCTCGTTACAAAACACTTTCCTTAAGTCGATAGATAAACTAGTGCCAAAAGAATTGCTGGAGGCCCCTAGTTTTTCTGCCTAGCCCAGTAGTTTGGAGGAGAAAATGTGTACGAACAAAACCTAGAAAGTAGGAAATCAGTATAAGGTCATTGAACTATTTCTATATAACGAATTCATGACTCTAGCGTGTTTGCATTTGTCGTCAGTTTGCTAATTCCATGGATACCAGTTGTTGCCTCTTGTTTTTTTTTTTTTTTTTTTTTTTAATTTAAATTATTTATGTGCCGGAAATAGTTCAATATGTATGATATCATTGTCATCCCTGGATCATGATTCTGCTTTTGTTTGTCCCTAGACTATAGTTCTGCACAAAGAATCACCATATTTCCCCTGTTTTTCCACCTTATGAATAGATAAACTATGTAGTATCTCATGGATTCATTGTTTAATATTGATACCTACTATAACTAAATTCATGAATCCAATTGTTTTTCTGGTTACTTGTTGAACTCCTTGTTCGAAGTTTTATTAACAGATAATACGTTAACGCAACAATGATATAGTACGTTGTGGACTCCTTGTTCGAAGTTTTATTAACAGATAATACGTTAACGCAACAATGATATAGTACGTTGTGAACTTTCATTGGAATGTTCATGTATCTGCCATTATATCTGGCACTGCATGGTAATCTAGTAATTGCCAAGGTTTGTTACTGGGCAAATGAACTATCAACAGTGGTCCATTTTCATTGACTGTAATCAGTTATGCAATTCGATATATAGCATCAGGTACTTCCAAATAGTCGTTATTCCCCCTCATTTTGACCTGCAAGAATTTCTCTTCCAAGAAGTTACCAAAACCGAGTCTTCAACACTAGTCTTGTTAATCTCGCTATCAAGTTGCACAATTCTTTTCATTCTGCTGGTTGATAATGCCAATTTAAGGAAATTAAGGAAGAAAGGGAGAGGTTGATTATATTGATCGAAGAAGGATGACCGAAATGAAGAGTAAGCATGGGAAAAGAGATTGAGATGGAGCAATAGTTTAACCATCATGTGATGGAGTTTTTAAACTACAACAATTTTCCAATGGATTTTTTATTTTATTTTATTATTATTATTATTATTTTTTTAGTGTGATCTCCAATTGATTGTACGTTCCCATCAATGTGCAATGGGCTGATTTGGTACATTTTTTCGACGAACAATATACTACCTTTTTCTCCGCCACTAATTATTGTGGTAACTTTTCATGTTCATCATGTTCATAACTTATAAGAATACCGCTATGATATATAGGGGTGGCAAAATAGGTTGGTTGGGTTGCATAAGAGTGCTTTTCAGAAATGGATAGGTAAGGCTTTTTTTTTTTTTTTACCACATGGGTCCACAGATGAAGGACGTAGGTCACAGGTTCAAAACTTGCTAAAGGCAAGTGGGAGAAACTATATCTTGTGATCCATGTGTGAGGATGGTGAGTCACCGGACATGAATTCTATGCGGTGTGCATTCTGGGTACCAAGACGGTACATGAGACCAGAAGGTTCCCACCCATTTACCTTTTTTTCACTAGACGGGTGCTCGTACGATGCGGCGGCGATAGTGGTAGCGGCGGCGGCGGTGGTGACGGTGACGGGTGGTGGTGGTGGCGGCGACTGGTGGTGGTGACAACGAGTAATGTAGGCTATTAATGTCAATGTTATTGATGTAAAAAAGGGTAGTGTAGTTATTTTAAGAGTTAAAGTATACATGTTGTAAATTAATTTCACAAAGGGTATTATAGGTATATCAAGTGGAGATTTTAAAATAATAAAAAAGAGGGACAAAATAGGTAGTTTAAATCATCATTTGAGAAAAAGAGGGAGGGGGACATTTGTTGTATCATATAATATAGATATAGATATAGATATATATATTTTTCCCTTCTCGGTTCGTTGGTTAATTGTTAAATGGAGTTATTTTTGTACTTTACTTTATCTTATTTTTTTTTTAGTTTTGTTTTTTGTTGTTCTTTTGGATTTTTTTAATTTTTTTTTCAATTTTTTTCCTTTATTGTTTCATTGCTAAATGGATTTATTTTACATATTTTGTAGTTTTATTTATTTGTAGTTAATTAGTTATTACTATTATGATTATTTTTCCACAGTTAATTATAGATGTTGATGTTATTTAATTTTTGTATAAACATATTCGACGAACATATAAAGTCAAATTTTTTGTTACATCGTTGGTCTATCACAACGGTTAGTTATTTTGTATCTAGCTTCATATAGAACTTATAGTAAGACGTTATATCATCATTATCAGGGTCGTTATTTGAATTAACAAAACTATTATTATATGTTATCCTGGTATCCTATCTAATGATACATTATATCCTTGTTATAAAAATGTTTTTTTTCCCCGCTAATGTAGCTCTTATTTTATAATCCAACTATTTTTTAGGCTTGGAAACAAAGTTTCTACGATGATGCACGGGTACTCATTTCTCGTTACATGCAAACCTTACTACAATAATTTATTCTCCTTTTGTGATCATTACTTGCGTAGTAAGAAAGTTTTACCAATATTAGTTATTTGTATAGAAGAAGAAAAAGGTAAGTTTGAGACCATAATATGAATAACATTATCATAAAAACCTATAGACATGTAATAAGAAAGACATAAGAAAACACTTAATTTATTTGGGTTACTTGACATGTTCTATCTACAACTATACCATTTATCATAATCATAATTATTAGAGCATAAGGTGTGACGTGTCGACGCCAACCTCGAACATGATGTGGCTGTTCGACACCAAACATCACACCATACCGCCGGTTTCGTTCTTGATTATGCGTTCGTAGTTCGGCAATCAAACCCCGATGCTCGGCAACGTTTATTTTCTTTTTCTTTATTTGTTTTTAGCGTGAAAGTAAAATAAAAAGCCAAAATTAAAAGTCCTTTAATTACCACACCTTTTGACCGTTATATACATAAAAAAATTCATTTTTTTAAAAAAAAAAAACTCGTCAAGGAACAACTCTTTGCGGCCTTTTTTATTTTATTTTTCTTGCCATTTTCTATATAAAACACAAAACATTCATATTTCAAATACAATTTGTTCTATCTTTTCAGTTCACTTTCAAACACACAAAATATGGATGGTTTTTTACAATTTTGAACACCCGAATCATGCAAAAAAAAAAACAATTAAATACCTCAAACACCGAATCATCTTTATCTGATTTTGTTCAATTTCAACAACAATCGTTTCCAAACTACCCACCATGCCAACATGAATTTCTTCTCAAATACAACCTGAATTTCTTCCTTAAGCCTTTTATCCTTCTCCAACCAATTTCACCCAAAACACAATCAACTCATCTTCTTCCCAAAACACTAACTCCCAAAACAATGAAATCCAAAATTTGCACGAGTCTCAAAGTAGAGATGCAATAAGGCGTGTTTATCAGAACCGTTTTGTGTGTGCCGAAGATGACAACTATGATGAAACTGTTGAAGAAATACCAGTCTTAAAAAAAGGAAAGGGTGTAGCACAAGGAAAGGGGAGAAAACCAAAGGCAAAGCAAGAAAAGTTAACTCCATGGAACTTTGATGAAGAAAAGGCTTTTCTTAAAGGGTGGATTGATGTATCTAAGGATGGTGTGTTAGGAACGTCTCAAGATAAGGCGGGTTTTTGGAGGAAAAAATAACCATTTTTTTCATGAAAAAATGGGTAAATGAGAGTACCGAACTCCCAATGGGTTATTCCAAAATTTCACTATGAATTTGGATCTCACGAAATTTATGGGTGTACTTACTATGTATACAAATGATTGTCAAAGTGGTTGGTCCAAGAAAGACATATATACTCCTTTCATAATGAGTTCTTTGAAGTCGCAGGCAAAGCTTTCAAGTTTACACATTGATTGACATTGCTGATGTCAACCAAAATGATCGAGTATCTCCCCATTTGCACCTTCTGCTCCCAAATATGCAAAAACATCCGAGACTACCTTGTTAGACAAAAGTCAACTCGTCAAACTAGATCATGATGATATGCCAGTCCTCAAGGAACCACGCTGGCCCGATCATGGTAAAGAAAAAGTTGGCAAGTTGGCGGTAGCACCAAGACACCCTGTTTCCTCATCATCAAGTCATTCCAACAAAGAAGCAAAAGTCAACATTTTAAACAAGACAATGAACCGTATTCCTAATTCTTCATCAAGAACGAAACGACTTCAAGATTTTCGCAAAGAAACTAGATAGCATTTCGGGGTAAGAACTCAAGGTCATGAAAGCGCTCAAAAAGCGAGTGTTGGAGTGTAACATGAAATATGTGACCGCAGACGAAGACAATTGGGAGTAGTTTTAAGTAGTATTTTAAGATGGGTAGTGATAATTGATAAACCTACAACTATTTGTATCCATCCACAACAATACATGCATCAAACAATTGTACAGTATAACCATATAATGCAAATATTGTTGTAGATGGATAAAAAGGGTTGTGAGTTTATCACATCCCTTTTAAGATTTTTTATTAATGTACTTTTATGTTTATTATTAATGTGTTTTTAGGTTTATTGATAATGTATTTTTAGGTTTACTATTAATGTATTTTTCTTTTTATTATTCATGTTTTGTTATTTTTATTATTAATGTTTTTTATTTTTATTATTAATGTCTTTTTATTTATATACTAGTCTTAGTCCCCGTCCGATCGACGGGTGTTTTCAAAATACATAGCTTATAGCTTCTTCTTTTTTTCAATATATGGTATTGTTATAAAAAAACAATTAGCAGCAAAATTATTTTATAACAAATAAAACAATTATATAATATAACAAAAAATATATACTACTACAACTAGTAAAAAAGCACATTAAGATGCGCCACAATTTAAACAAATTAGTATGCAAATGAAATTGATGTTTTCAATTAAAAGTTAGGGCAGAATTCATAAAACTCCAATATTGTTTAGTGAATAAAAAATTGAAAGGAAATAATTTTTGAAACAACTAAGGTTCTCAAGGCCCTGAAGAACAAAGTCAATTTACCTTTCAGTTCCTACTACATATACAAAACCGCTTTACAAAAAAAAAAAAATTCATGTTGAGAGAAACGTTATATGATTCTACATTAAAAGGGTTTCTTTTAAACTTATAGAATACAATAATTGTTAGAAAAATACAATAGAATCAAAATATACATAAAATTAAACCATACCTAAATCAAAACCATAATCGTTTTAGAGTTGTTTTAAATTTTCATCATTTATAGCCTTTTGTATAAAAAAAAAATGATTTAAAAGGATCAAAATATTTAGATATTAAATAATTAACAAAATTTGAAAAAATTTCATATCTTAAAAGAATTGAAAAAATAAAATTCATTTTAGTAGATATATACAAAAGTAATATTCATAATGTTTCAATGGATGAAAAAAATAAAAGAATGAAATGATAGAGAGAAAATAGTTTTATTGTTATAAATTGTTATAGATTTAGTTTTAGATTCTATACAAATTTGTTAATAGGATTTTTCTAACGTGTGCTCCCGGGGTACATGTTAGGATGCGTTTAATGAACTCAAACTCTCAAAAAAAAATAAAAAAAAATATGCATTAATGATTCATGCGGAAAAGGAAACTTTCATATTGAACTAATGCATATTAAACACATGTTATGATATTTTAGGAAACCATGGAATTTATTAAACGCATCCTAACATGTGCCCCGATGGCACAAGTTAGAAAAACCTTGTTAATAATAGTGTTTATTTTTAAAGAGATAAAGATAGAAATAGAAAACAAAAAGGGGGAAAGGGAGTAGAAGAGAGAAAGGTGGAAAAATATAGTTCCAAGAAAGTTTCTGGTGGTTCTAAAGGCTTTTCCAAACTTCTGTTTTAGTTATGTACTATATTATTGAATTAAATGTACTTTAAAATTATTATGTAATTTATAAAAGTAAATAAAACAATAGAAAAAAGTGGTGTTTTGCGTTTTGAGTGATTCTGCATCTATAATGGCCTAAAACCGATGAAATGGTAAAAGTTGATGTGATGTTGCAATAACGTTCTAGATGGTCCTGCATACTTCAACCATACCTAATGCTTTTAGAGTATCTCCAATCCATTGAGGGTTTTAGAGTTGAAAGTAGAGCCATATGATCTAAATTTATCATACTAACATCTCCACAATATAATGCATTAAACTTTGCAAAGTTTAAAGGAATGCCGTATCATCCTTTAATTTTCTAATAATCTTCTATATATCATTTAGTTTTATTTATATATATATGCATAAAAAAACAACATAAAGTTAAGTAGAGCATAAGTGACAAAGAGTTGGCATGCATGTACCATTGATGTTGTCATCCTAACTAAATTACGGATTTTTGCTCGACTAAAATTCCATCCGATGTCGACATTCCCATGTCATTTCCCACTCGATCTTACAGTGACTACACGTGCCCTTTACCTCCATTTTGGACCTACTTAATTAGAAATAAAGTGTTTATATATAGAAGTATTCATTAGCATATATTGATCAAATTAATTTTTTAAGTCTTCAAACAACATATATAAATTGTATATGGCTTTGTGAGTGGTGACTTTCAAAAAAAGCAAAGCGTATGATGTATTGTGAATCAAACCCAAATTTCTTCACAAAATTGAAGATAATTAACCTACAAAAAATGGTGGTTAAGATAAATATTATAACATGGTAGTGGATTAGCGGTTCTTGTTTTATTTATTAATTTAAACTAAAAGGACATGTGTCGCTTAAATATGATGTCACGTGTCGATCAAATGATGTTTCAATCTTGTTTTAAAATATTGATAGATATCTGATGGAATCCTAGACCCCTTAAAAAAAACATAAAAGTCTTTGAAACAACACTTAAAAAGCTTTTTTGGATGGAGAAAATGGCCGGTGTTCTCCTTTTTTCAAGCTTCGTTTTGATTGGTACGTCGTCCACCCAAAATGGAGTCTTGTATCCCAAGTTATAGTTATTTTAGTGTGGCCCGATCATGGACCTCCATAAATAAGAGATTGTTCTTCCATACTTGGGGATCTACCACATCTAGAATGACTTTTGGTTCAAAACCTTGTGACTTACTAGCTAGAACAGTGATGATATTTCTTTAAACCGTTCAAAAGTTATGTTAAGACTCTAACATGTATCTGGCAGTATGTTAATCTTCGGTAATTAAGTATCATGGGTGAAACATGCATGGTAGTCATTAGTCAAGATTTAATTGTCTTTTTTTTAAAATTGCAATTGGTGTATGTAATCAAAACAAGTTTTAGCAACTATATATCTAGATACAAGAGAGTTACATAGTGTTTAAGGGGATTAATTAGGAGTACAAACCCACTCAATCCAATTAAAATTACAAGACTAGATTCTAGCACTGATCCAATTATATGAAACCATTTTTAATTTCAGCAATGGTTATTTACCTCCTACTTTTATCGATCTGTTTCTTTTCCCGTTTGACCGGAGATCCTTATAGAAGCAGTCTCTGTACCCTTGGATAGAGGCAAGACTGCCTACACCTCACCTCCCCCATACCCCGGTTATGCAAGGATTGGGTACGGTTGTTGTTGTTGTTGCATTTTTAATTTCACCAAGAAGCTTAATTGGCTTTGGAATTACCATCTGAAAAATTATATTCCTTAAATCTACTAACCCTGAGGGGTTTTACTCCCACAGGCAAGACCCGGATTCGAGTCTTGCTTTGTGGTGGGGTTTCCTCTTCTGGAGCATGTGTCCCTTCCCAAACTTGGAATGGATCGTGTGGTTGGGGCCGCCCGTAAGGGCTTGATCCCTGGTGTCTGCCTGCCCTCGGATGTACCGGCTAGGGTTCAACTAACTTCTAACTCGCTGTTCTAAAAAAAAATAAAAAAATCTACTAACCCTACAACTAAACAAACTAGCTTTATTCCCTTTACTATATAAGCAAACATACCACGAAAAAACACTCGAACAAATCAGAAACACACACACAAACATTATAATTGGTGACATCGTGCAAGTATAAAACTAGTAAGAGAGATCTTCGGAAGCGAGAGGGAGAGGGACAAGAAGAGAGTGTGTGTTTATGTGTCTGGATCGATCTAAAGATCTGAGAAGCTAGTGAACTGCATATAAATAGAAAGTTCAAAGAATGGATAGATCTTCGGAAGCATTAATATCAATCTTAGCGAAGGTGGTTTTCCGAAAGAGCATAAAACTGCTTCATGAAGTTCGACCGTTGCTTCTGAGCATCTTCTCAATTCTACATTCTTTTCTAAGGTTTTCCGGCATACTTTTCCGGCGACCAGATCCCAGTGTCATGATCATTAGAAACCCTCATTTCTTGGCAGGTTCGGTGTAAACTGTATATATATAAAGAGTGATTGTATTTTCAATAATGATCTTGTTATTAATTATATATGCTGAATAATGAGCTTTTTTACATTCGGAAATTCTCTATATATCAAATTTGAAAAGCATTTATTAAAGATTTAGAAGTTGATTATCGACATTATTATCATTGTATTTTGAAAACACATTTGCCAAATTTTGACGACTTTTACAAATTTTACTAGTGATTCACTTAATATCACAACCAAGATAAAATTTACTGAACTATACACACACAAAAATAAAATACGTATAGTTCAGTAATTTCCTCTATTTATCTCATCAATTGATTTATTTCCTATCTTTCTTCCTTATAATCACTTCCATCTAACCCTAAAACTCAGCAGCGCGCACCGCCACATCATCTAATTAATCTCCGTTTCTCATTACCTTAACAAAGACAGCCGAGGACTAGATCTCCGCTCTTTGCTCGTCGGGTCTTGGTTGGCGACTTGGCGGTCGAGGCTCCTATTCCCCCTTTGCCGCCCCCTACTCTAATCCATTTATTGTTTTTGGTACGTTTATTGATGTAGAGTGAAAATGAGAAAAATAATTGAACCTCTTGATTCATAATAATACTAGAAACAATTCAAAAAGAATACCGATAATCAGAAATTTCACACGCTAACACACACTTGTGATATGGAGAAAATGACTTTTCATATATATATTTGATGAACTGATGATATCCCTAGGTTTACATGCATATAATCAAGGTTGTAAAACTCGGCCGACTCGGCCGGAAACTCGGACTCGGAATCGGGGGCTCAGGGAGTCGAGTTGGCCGGAATCGGTCCAAAACTCGGTCAAGGGCTTGGACTCGGATCAAACTCGGTCGGATCGGTCAAGAATCGGCCGGATTGGTCAAAACTTAGGCTAACTCGGTCAAAACCCGGTCTTTTTTTTTTTTTTTTTTTTTGAAAAAGTTTTTATAAAAGTTTTTTTATAAAAAAA
>JAOEHQ010047509.1:0-10795 GCA_025447715.1 Asclepias incarnata | reverse complement strand
TTTGGGATCCCGGAATTATTCAAGGCAATATTTTGAAGTCACACCTTGAGGACAAGGTGTTTTTGGGGGCGGGAGTAATGATACGTATCAGCATGTGGGGCTGAGTTGGGATGAATGGGCTGCACAGCAAAGGGTTGGGCTGAGTTGGGTTAAAAGCATGTTATGAAAATTATTTATGCTAGAGTATTTAAATCAATATTAGTAATCTTTTTAGGCCTACCTCATCAAAAGGTCATTTATAGCTAGAGTTTAATTTTTTTTATTATTTTTTTTCTAAAAATATAAACTATCCCCACAAAATTCACACATATTTACCCCATTCTATTTCAAGAAAAAATGTGTTATCAATTTTCAGTGGCATCATGAGAATTACTTGTGTTATTTATTTTTAATGATGTCACGTGGGTGATTCTGTATTTTCAAAATTACATTATGAGTGTGTTAACACGGATCCATAATCTAGTTTTAATAATTGATAATAAATAGTGGTGATGTGATGTCATATGCATTAATTGGAGTGGATGTTTATCAACTAAAAGGATGTGCTATTCCGACACTAACTTTTCCTATTTCGATCCGGGTGACACATTTGAGGCGATATGTCACCCAAAAAGGCCAAAACATCACATCGTTCATTCTTATTAGTATTTTAATATAGTAATTAGTTATTTGAAATTTACATTTTAATTTCATAACTTACTATATAATATATATATAAAATTTTAAAAAATTTATAATATATCGTTTTTTATGACTTATTTTTATCTGCATCTTGATATAAATTCGCCGCCACCGCCTCCACCGCGATTGACAAAGCTTGCACCTACACGGCCACAACTACCACCGTTCCAATTGGGATGGTTGACAGGTATTCACCATCACATTCACCGGACAATGTTATCCCGATGCTTAAAGACCTGAATGTGACGAGTTTATTGATTCGGAATCCGAATCCGGATATGGTTCTCCGACACAAATATCTCCATGTATATTTCTGTGGATATGGTCAAATTAATGTGAATTCGAAAATGACATGGAGATATAAATCGGTGTTCCTAAAAACGACGGTCATGTCAAACAAGGATCGATAACGCAACCGACTAGCCAAATCAAATCTGTAGGCATCATCTCAATCCTGGCTGAACTCTAGTTGAAAATGTGGGGCGAGAATCAGATGGGGAAAAATGTTAACATACAAGGGTGATTTGAAATTCACAAAAAGGTTCATGAATTTAGTCATGTGATTTCGATGAGAAACGGAAGATAAGACATGGAAACAATCTGGTGGAAATCAAAGGAAACACGACTTGGAGTTGGATTTCATACCTTTTTAAGGCATTCCTAACGGCACAGATGACATTCCTAACAATCTGGTTATTTAAAATAACCAGAAGTTGGGAACTGATTTTCCCCAAAAGTAAAACAGAGCAAATGGGTTGAAATCGGATAGTTGCCCAACTGTACATGAATTTATTTATATTTAATCAAATTAAACACACATGTCAAACATAAATATAGTTGAAAATTTTGGACAAAAAAACTATCAGGTCAACCTACTCGTCATAATATTACCTGTTTTGACCCGTTAGCCAAAGAGAGACTATCCTCATTTATGCCTTTTTTGAATATGAATGCAAGCTGATGATCAAGGAATGAGGGAGTTATTTGGTAACGTGGGTAATCGCTAAGGTCTACCATGATTCCAAATATGGTTCCTTTTGGACTCGGAACTCCTGATATGAAATTAAGTTGGCTATAAGACAACATCAACATGCTTATGCACAACAATGATGGAAGAGTAGCCAACTGTTAAGAAACTTCCTTTGACCTGGGTACCGCAAGTTGCAGAAGACTATCCAGTGCAACAGATATTTCGTGTCCTAAAATTATTTTGTAATATGCCTTGCATATATATCAGTCAGCACATCACTTAGAATATGTTAACAAGAAAGTGTGACCCGAAAGCAACTATTCTAAACAACTTAGGATTGGTTTGTGAGCATAAATTGAACCACAATCTGCAGTTTCACAGCCACTAGTCACTACATACAAAATTGGCCATGCTTTCTCTACACCCTCCTATCTTCTCACCGAGGTGACATCCTAATTAGTAATTACCAGAAAAAAAAACTCCAGCACCACTGATGTTACCACCACCATCTAACACTAACCCATTTGCAGGGTCTTGACAATTCTGAACATTTCAGTTGTATCCCATTAAGGCTTGCAGATGGGGCGGTAGTGTTGGTCTGGGTGTACTCAAATCAGGTGGTCTAGCAGCTTGGAGCAGTTGAGTTGGATGGATTATAAACTGATTATGAGCATCTGAATAAGCTTGACCAGACAAGCTTCCACGCATTTGTCCAGTTGGTCGCCAGATATGGTTTTCCTGGGTCAATAGCTAACACCTCTAACACCCCTTTGAGCTTGACCTGGAACATGGTTCCACGGAATATGAGATGCATAAAACACCAAATTTGCATATTAGTTATGATTAGAGGTGGAAATTTAGACCTTTGATGGATAAATGGAACAGATTGAACCGGCTGAAAGTCACTCATGGGATGTTTAAAATTCAAAAAACCTTCTAAATCCTTTTAGTTGAAACAAGATCACCTTGGTAATATAACTATTGTAATCATATTTACCACATTAAATATTTGTAGTTCAATAAATAAAAGAGTAAAAAAAAAAAGGATTTGCACTTGGCCCAACCCAACATAAACCCTTTCCAAGACGTACCTCTTTGTTGATCTGATGATGACATGGGTACAGATGATCCTGAAGTCTGGAGAGGAGATGGAATAGGTAGTTTCCAGTTCTTGATTTTGAAATCTTGTTGAGCAGCAGAATCGATATTGTGCCGGGCTTCTTTGTAACTTGCGAGACCATTTGCGGGACTTACTACTCCTTCCTGAACTTCATAAAACTTAGCAAGTGGCTGCACCAAATTTGATATCATCTGGTTTAAGTACTGCTGTTGGTGAGAGTTTAAGTGATCCGGTGGATGAGGTGATTTATTCCGGTAGACATTTAACTTTTGGGGTGGACTTGGATGGGAAATAGAATGCTGAAAAGGTTGACTTGAAATGTGGGAGTGATCTTGATGCACTCAGTTCTACACGGGAAATGCGAGTTAAAATGAAAATTATAAAGCATTAGAGTTGCTTTAAGAGGAAAAACTGATCATCTTGAACTTCATCAAAAAAATTTATTTTGGTGTCGAGGAGAATATTAAAAAAAAAAAGATTGAAACAGTAATCTTGGAACAGTGCAAGTCCAGGAAGAAGATACTAGAGATGACAACTTCTACCCATAACCCCTTTACTTATAAAATGGGTTGATCCGGATTATAATTTATGTTTAGCAGGTCATGAGGGGAGAATTTTCAACAAATAGCTTAAAAGGAACATGTAATATGGGTTTAGTTGGTTGGAAGTTGTCCAAATAGTAGTTTTAAGGCATAAAACCTCCTACAAACATACTGCAAAAAGATGGATAAATATTAAAACAATATGATTTTTGTCACCATATTTGATAAACTAACTGTCTGTACGAAATTCTTAATTTTTGGACAAGAAGTGTGTAGTCAACCCAAACCCATGTCAAACTGGGCAAAAAATACCCCTTTCTACCCGTTTTCCAATCTGCACATGTTGCCACTTGCCAGCTCCAATGTTAACAGCATTAAGTACAAATTACAAGACCATGAAGATGATAATGGATCGTTTGTACCTACGAGCACATGCTCTGGGAAGGTGAAGCTGATGTCATACTCATTATTTTATGTGGATCCA
This sequence comes from Asclepias incarnata, assembly GCA_025447715.1. Lineage (NCBI taxonomy): Eukaryota > Viridiplantae > Streptophyta > Magnoliopsida > Gentianales > Apocynaceae > Asclepias > Asclepias incarnata. The sequence continues at coordinate 6,998 of JAOEHQ010047509.1, read as the reverse complement.
TTTGAGACAGAGCAAATTGTTGTTGTGAATAGCCACAAACCACTTCTGTGGAGGTCTAAGCTGGAAGTGCCTGAACAACAACTGGAATTCTTGTTATGTGGCTGACAGGCTTCGGGTACCACCCACCATATCCATTACTCATATTGTTTTGAGTTATGCGGTTTTGACTGCACATCGGTGGAAGAAAAACCCTGAGAAATAGCATTAAAAACAGTATTTGTTACAGGTGCCATCCTAGTGACATTTGGTTTGGTATCCGATGTCCCAGTTGCATGTGTCGGTAACTGCGTATTGTTGGAAGCAGAAATTTGGCTTTGATCCTGCGAAATAGCATTTAGAGGCACTGTCATAGTTACATCATGTGTTGTATTGGATGTCCCATTTGCATGTGTCAGTGCAATACTTCTATATACATTGTTCATGTTCACATTTTGCAACGGAGCTGGAGAAGCTTTTTTGTCATAATTTTCTTGATGAGAATTGCGGGCATCCATATAATTACCCCGTTTTGTAATGTCCATAATGTCTGCACCCACACATAGGGAAGTAGTAGATTCTTTTGTGGTGTATCAGTATGATCGATCATCACTGTCGTTAACAGCTTCCCATGAGCCGTCGGCAGAGATTTTCACTTGAGAAACATTCACACATACTTCTTCCAGAACCTATGAACGAATCAGTTGCTTTATGCCTTTATTAAGGCAAATCTAAAATATGGATCACATACATGTGGCATGGGAGACAATGGGTTGGTTGGTTGGTTAACAAATCAAAATTTTTCAAAAATAAATAAATTCTGTAGGTTTCTACTGGCTGAAACGGACAAGATTGAGTTGATTTGAAATATCATTTGTCCAAAAATGTATATGTTTTTATTACTAATTTGTGTGTTAAATACGTATACAGAATTTATGAATTATATACTTAAATAATAAATAATAATCTAATCTAACTTTACGAATATACAAATTGAGGAGATTATATGTATTTACAATACAATTTGCGACTTCCAACCTGTTTGACCTGCTTGATTGGTTTCATTTTTAGTTTATAATTTTACCCGTTAGTTCCATTAGAGATAAAACATAACCCAGATCAGCCTACACATAGGTAATGGGTTGAAATGGCTATTTGTAAATATGTGCAAGTATATTTGTGATGATACGTGTAAATATGTGTAAGTATATTCTTTGAAGTTCTAGTAGTGTTTTTCAGGATAAAGAAAAACATAAGAAAAAGTTGAAAAAGTTCTTTTTATCTTCATGTGCTTGGCATGTGATCGACTTCACTTACTTACGGTAGACCAAAACTATATATATTATGCTATAAACCACAAAGATGATTTCTATAATCAACCCTTTGTTATTTATAACCATTATTTTATTTATACAATTAACTAACTCAATAACAAAATTTAATTATTTGTGACTTACGGTTTTTAAATATTTTATTACATATGAGAACCACTACAAATAGGAGGTAGCCGTTGAGATGAAAACTTTAATAGTGATTTTGTCATCGGATTAAAGACAAGCCTCCAAAAAGATGACTTGGCGTGTATTCAATGTAACAGTCAAGTTCAAATAGCTTATTGCTTGCTGAGATTTTTAGATTGTTCTGTAGTTTGCATTTTGGCCAAAATATGATATTCACTCATATTCGTTGTACTTAACTATTTTTTTGATTATATTATATTTTCCGAGGTAAAACCCATTGTAAAAATTAAAAAAAAGAACTTCAAATAATGATATGTGGTTTTGGTTTTCAATGACACTCTTGATTGAAGTTATGAACCTAAGTATCAATCATAAATACACTAAAAGTAATTATAACGTCATAAACACTTAATGATGTATGAAATAATAGAATTGAATAGGGTGTGCAACGTATAAAACCAGCTAGTAAGTCAGTAACTTATTCAAAGTTCTTCTTTGAGTAATGAACAGGGTGTGCACAGGAATGCCGAGCATTCAAATTTCTTCTAATAGTCATAATAATATTAATACTAATGACACAGTGTAAGAGATTGAGGTTTTTATGATATGTAATACAATGTAAATGGTAAATGGATAAGCGTGGCCGTTTTTGAACAACCACCTCTAAGATATTACCTAATGAGATTCGAACTTGAGACCTCTTAAAAGGATATCAAGTTTCTTAACCACTAAACTACCTTGATGGTGGTTAAGTAAATAGGTTGAAACAATCAGTTATTCATTGATGAATATCACAAGGATGAATCATACTAGGAAATAGGAATAGTGGGTGACTCTTTAGCCATAACAATTGATAAAAATCTTTGATTTTGATTGTGTGTGGTGACGCATCAACCATGGGTTAAAGTCTTACTATATACATGACATGATATCAAGATTCAAGATGCTTTTCATCACAACCTTACGGGAGAATGGCGAACTATCTTGTAACTTTGGCCTCGGTACCACAACACGCAATGCATATCTACTCGCAACAAGCATGTCATGGACTCCCGTCACGTAATACAATAAACTAAATCTCTTGCCTTTAATTTGTGCACATTAAAAGAAGTATGAAACGTCACAACTTCTGCTACCGTATTAACAATACATGACTTGAACAACCTTCATAACCACCTTGTGGGTTCCTTCAATGGTCCCTATATGGATCATGTGGTAAGGCCTTTCAAAACCAGGATACTACATAATATTATTGTCACATTTAAACTTAAAAATAACCAAACTTTTGAGGGGAACTTCCGGTGCCTAAGGTGGGTCACATAAAAACTTAAAATAGCCACACTTTGACCAGTTTAAAAAGAGGGGGCGCTTTGCATTAACCCTAAGATACCTCAAATAAGTAAAAACACAAAGGGACGCTACAAACAAAATCTTTCACATTGAAAAAACACCAATGTGAGGGAAGGGGGTCCTTTAACAATTGTTCAAGAATTAGATGTAACTTGTCATTTTACATTAATAAAAACATGCAGATGCATATGGTGCCAGCTTCAGTGATTATACCTATGCGATAAAAGTATCCCTACAACCTTTTCTGCTAACAATAGACAGCATATGAAGATACGACCTGCGGTACTTGATCTTCAAGACTTACGACAGCTTCTGTGAAAAACAATCATCTTTTTCCACCCTGAAACAGAAACGTTAACAAGTATGAAATCAGTTTCTGACGGAATGGAAATCATTCATACAGATTAAAAAAACATATACTCTATATAATGTAATAAGCATGAATCCACATATTTCACATTTTAAACATTTCAAAACGAACAGAATTCCTAGCCTGAAATGGTAACCTGAATACCAATATGCCATTATAACAATCGAGTACGATAGTTTTCTTGTCTTTCCTTTTGTTGTATGGCATTAATCTAAATAAGGGGGCAGTCTGTCTTCACTGTATTTGTACTGCTACTTGGTTCATGAACTATAAAAATACAAAAAAAATACAGAAAAAAATCCCAGCAAAGACATACAGCTTAACAACGAGGATACAATGTTAAAAATTCCGATCCCTGTTATTACTGTGGTGTAAAATTTGATCCTATCATGATGATTATCTCATGCTCAAAAGATGGAGGTATTAGGCAGGACCACAGGAGTTGGGTTATGCACTCTAGTAGTCGAAGGTCAACCAAAAAAAAACCAGGTCTGCATCTTTACAAAGATGCAATTTCAATTATCTTGGGATTCTATAACTAGACAAAGTCAAAATGACTGGTTATAGCGAATGTTCCAGTTCCACAATATAGTCACAAAATCAGACGTTAACAAAGTGGGATTATAATGGTGATGAAATACCTAAAAAATCAGCATAGATTAATTTACTGACAACAAAGAGATCATGCTTATTTAGGACAAAGGAACCCCAGTTACCTTGTGCGGTGGAGTTCCTGGTCTTAACATACTGTTGCCAAAGTCAAACCTCCCTTTCTTTTCCGAGGCTTTGAGAATTTGAAAAGAACATGTCAATGTATCATCCACGCTCATCATTGCACCAGCATTGTCAAACTCACCACAGTAGTTTGGGGCTGAGAATATGGTTACCAGCTGCCGGTTTGCAAAAAACTCATACCCATCTTCCACAACCTTTAAAGCATCACAAAGATGAGTAAGCTACAAATTTCATATAATCAGAGAATATAGATGTCAAGGCCCTTTAATTATCTATGAATTAGGATAAACAGATAATGATAACAGTATATCAGATTCAAACCAACTGCATGTGTCAAGTAGCGATAAAGCTGGAGGTGGTAAATGTTTGGGTTGTTCAACCGATTGAAAAAATCATTCTTTGTAAGGGTCAAAATGAGCCAGGACAGGTGATCCATACACTCTTATGTCCATTTTCTAAAATGGTTTCTAGCTACTTAATTTTGTTTGTTAGCAAAATTATTACCATGATAATCTAAATTGTTGGATAAAAGAATTTGTAGGTTGGATGCATTCAAAATTATAAGGTGGCAAGTGGCTGTCACTTATATCCCATTTTACCTAAAACTTTATGATTCAATCCATTTGGCTTTTGAGAAATACACAAGTTCAATTAACTTATTCATAAGTAAATGGGTGAAAATAGCCACTTATAATAATAATAAGAAACAAAATAAGTTATATGACAACGACTTGAAAAAGAAAATGATTTGTGTACCTGGTGAGCTCTGCAAATAAGATCAAGATCATGCTTCTCAAGAAATTCTGCAACCTTGTCAGCCCCAAATGTATATGACACGCCCCTGTCATTCTCACCCCAGCCTTCCAGATCTCTATCAGGATCAGCCCATAACAAATCACAAAGAAGTCCCTGATCTGGCACATCAACAGGACGGGCTATATTCCGGATCTGGTCCAAGTTTTTTAAGTCAGGAGACAGTCCTCCATGCATGCAAAGTATCTTCTCATCAATAAGAGCAGAGACAGGCAGGCAGTTGAAGCACTCAGTAAATGTCTTCCAAAGACGGACATTAAACCTTCTTTTGCATTCATCATAGAAGCCATATATGCGATTGATGGAAGCACACTCATGGTTTCCCCTGAGAAGAAAGAAGTTTTCCTTGTATTTTATCTTGTAAGCAAGGAGAAGGCATATTGTTTCTATGCTCTGCTTACCACGATCAACATAGTCTCCCAAAAATAAGTAATTTGACTCCGGGGGGTACCCACCGTACTCAAACAACCGTAAGAGGTCAGAATACTGTCCATGGATGTCACCTAAAGAGTATCATTAATGAGACCATCATAGTAGAATATACAAATACGAATTCTTCGCACTATAAAAAAATAAATTCAAGTTGCAAGGAAAAACACCAACAGTTCTCACAATGATCATTACACTGGTGGAAAGCAGCAAACTGCAGCATAACAATCAGCAGCATAAAGATAATAAGTGGGGAAAGAGGTATAATAAACCATACTTGTGCAAAAAGTCTGAAGAATCCTTGATGGATATTTACTGGTAGATCACGGTGTGCCTTACAAACAGTAAGAAAGCATTGGGAAATGGAGAAGATGAGAATGCATGAAATATACTTGTTTGACCTAGTCATACCCTTTATACAAAGCTAACTACTAAAACTCTAAAAGAAAAAGAGCATTTCACAACTAACCTGAGTACCTGATGAGGTCACAATGTAACACTAACATTACAGCTAAATTAACTAGGTTACAAGAAATCACTTTCTTATCTCTTAATGCTAGACAACCTAGCTTGATTCTTACAAGATAATATACCTCAGCTTTATGACACTTGAAACAATCAGAGTTCAAATCATTATAAACCCCTTCATGAATCATGACAACCACATAGTTCCAACGGATTCTATCAGTAAGAGCTTACTTAAAGTTCCAAAGCTCATCTAGCATAACACCTTAGGTCGTCAAGAGACAGGTTTCATATGTCCTCTCCACCCTCTCTCTAGATAGTAGAATGCACACAAGATGCAATAACTGGAGATTACACCTGGTAAGGGGTTGAACCTTGGTCGACAGCTGCATGTTGATAATAAAGTTGGCAGGCATGCTACTCCCACGGAGTTGTAGTGATTTATTATTTTGATTAGAAGACAGACAATATGCATCTAATCGCAGAAAATCAGTTTATGTGTACACTCAACAAAAATATACAACTGCCAATGACCCCGAGCTTTAGCCGGTAAAATAAAAAGCCCATATCATTGTGAAAAAAAATTAAGTGGGTTCACCATTGTGAAGTAATACCATTGACCAATGCAGACTAATTGACAAAGACCAATAATGCAGTTGCATTGTTTCTACACAACCCCTTTCTTCCATCTCCTTTATCACCGGTACCACAATATTTTCTTCCTTACAGAGGTAGCAATGGTTGGTCATGGCACTGGTGTGGTGATGGCTTGGTGATGCTCCAACCACGAGCACACACCATTGTGTGTAACTCGTGGTGGACTCGTTTCCGTGATGGTGATAACGAGCAATGTTAAGGTTTTTTTTCCTCCTCTCACATGGCTGAAAACGATCAAGTATACCAGCTTTTAACATATCCCAATGGCGAATGGGATCACGTTTTTCACGCCAACGAAACCAAGCCAATGCCTGCCCCTCCAAACACAATATTGCTGCCCTCATCCTATCGTCTGGAGTAACAAAACCTTGAACCTCAAAAAACCTTTCCATCTTATACACCCACCCAAAAGCATCAGACCCATCAAACAACGGCATCTTCAACTTCCGTAACCTATAATCAACCTGATGCATTGGTTTGTCCCCAACCCGATTGCTATCCTGTCCAATATGTGTATCATGAAACAATCCCGACCCCGAAGTATTACCGGGTTCGAAATCCCCAAATCTCAGACCTGATTGCCCAGGTGAACTATTCCGATGTGTGTCTGCCCACCTCTTGTAATCAAAAGCAGAATCAATTCCCTCAGGTCCTTTAGCCTGCGAGATCGTAACTCGTGGTGGTGGAATAGAGGTAAACTGAACCTCACTGGACGTAACTGGAGGTTTTGAAAACTCCTGGAA
>JAOEHQ010047508.1:0-10796 GCA_025447715.1 Asclepias incarnata | reverse complement strand
TCTAATCTTGTCTTTGACTTTTTAATTTTTTATTTATACTTGATAAAAGCAAATGTCCACATATGAATGACACGTAGAAAAATAATGTAAGAAAATGATGACGTGACGAATGAAGTGCCACGTGGTCACTAAAAGATATAGATTTAATAGTCAATATAATTTTAAAAAAATACCAAAATTACCATAAAATGACACATAAGCAAAAATCTTAGTTGTCAAAAAATAAGCAATGACACATAGGATCTAAAATATCCTCTCTTAGTTATATATATAAAGATATAATAATATTATTTTTTTAATAGCATAAATAACTAAATCTTTTAATTAATTAATATACAGATTTTAGATACCTAATATTATTAAAATTCCTATATTAAAAACTCTATTGTATTCATTGTTACCATCTTTATCTATTTTCATCACCGATCATATTTTTAGTGGTAATTTATATTTTACAATATATTCCTATTTATAATTAATATATACAAATAAAACTTATTTATTATAATACACAAAATATGTTAAATTAATAAATAAATGATAATAATATATTTCTATTTCTAACTTATAATTTAATTTTTATCCATTGACTAATTTACTTAAACGTGATTAAAAAATTTTAAACGACAAGAATCATGTTTCACTATCATGACTTTAGATTAGGTAATACCATTACCAATATCAAAAGTAATATTAGATTTAACCAATACTTTTATGATACATATGTTTCGCTATTAGACTAATATTGGAGAGACCAAATGCATGTGATAAAACATCCTCAAATATTATTCTTTTTAAAAAAAATAAAATCAATCATATGACATATATATAGTCAATCCATACATCGTACGGGTATTAAAACTAGTATATATATATATATATTGTAAGATTGATTTTATATTTTAAAGAAAATAATATTTAAACATGATTCATCACATGCATTTGGTCTCCTCAATAGTAACCTAATAACGAAAAACATTGGTAATGATATCACTTAATCTAAATTTATGATAGTGAAACATGATTTGTGCCGTTTTAAAATTTTCAACCACGTTTAATTAGATTAGTTAATAGATAAATAATTAAATAATAAGTAATATTGAATTATAAGTTAGAAACATAAATATATTATTGTCATTTATTTATTAATTTAATATATTTTATAGATTAAAATAAATAAGTTTTGTTTATATATATTAACACCAAAAATATGATTGGTGATTGAAATAGATAAATACGGTAACAATTAATATAATATAGTTTTTAAAATAAGAGTTTTAATTATATCAGGTATTTAAATCTATATATTAATTAATTAAATTTTTTAGATATTTATGCTATCTAAAAAATAATAAAATTTATTGAATATAAAATTAAAAAGACACATGTCACCTAAATAAAACGCCACGTGTCGACCAAAAAATGTCTCAATCTTGTTTTAGTTAATTGGTTGATAGATAGCTAAACTCCTATTGATCAATTTAATTGTTCACATAATTTTTTTAAAATGATATCATCATTAATTTATATTGTCTTCTTTTTATCATATATGTATCAAAATACAGTAATCGAAAATTCGATGAGTGCATAGGCCAGAAATATCGTTATGCATAAAATTATTTAAAATAGTTAATATAGTTGTATACAAAGACTAAAATCTAATAGATCTAATTGATACGTCAAATAAATAATAATATAACAATGTTTGCAATGCTTTTAATTCATAAAAATCATAAATGAATATCTTTTGTTTGTTTTTCATTTTATTTTTTTTTTAAAGAAAAAGACCACACCACTTTTCTACTGCTATTAAACATGACTTTACTAAACATGATTTTTTATTTCAAAGGAATTATAAACATAACCCGAGGTAATGTTTACTTTGTTAGGATTAGGGATACAATGGACACTCGATTTTTTGAATATGCAATTTCGTCTTATTTACCTTTGGTTGATATAGATGAAGTAATTGAAATTGATATAGATGAGAGTTTGTTATCTATATTTATTTTCAATATAAATAAAAATGATATATGAAAAATCAATACCGCTGAGCTTAAATTTGTCGTAACAAAAAATTAAATAAATTAAAATGGTTTAATTCGTAAAACTTTAAATAAATAATGATAAATCTTCTTAAAAAATCCTCCTAAAAATATCACTACATGTCAAGTATAATCCACTAATTATCTCTTTCAATCTCATCCTTTAAGGTCATCTCCAATGAGAAATATCATCCCAGTATGCAAACTGAACTTTCAGTATGTATCCATTAAAGGACCAGTATGCTTCCTAATTTGCTCATTCAATTTGTATGTATACAAATTGAAAGCAAACCAAATTGTGGGGTCAGTTTTTGTTTGTATCCTTCATTTTGTTTAAAACATTGTTTTTTAAATTTAATATAATGTTTTTTTAATTAATAAAATGTGTTTTTTAATTTAATATGAATGATGATATGGCATGGACAAACTGAGTTTCAATATGTTTGGTTGGAGGTAAAATGAGTTCAGTATGTTGATTCAGTTTGCTGGAACAGTTTGCTGACGTGTTGCTGAAGTAGCTGATATGTTTGAGCAAACTGATGTTGCCATTGGAGATGACCTAACATATGTGTTGTTAGCACCATGCTGTTGCTATCTAATTATTATTATTATTATTTTTTATTTTCTCATGTTTCAAATTTATTGTGAGAGCAGCAACAACATGCTATTAGTTGCATCTATCATTTATCCTTAATTTTAACTATATAAAAACATTAAAAGGTATCATGTTAGTATGTAACTATACATAATACATAATAAAATGACAACGATATTCAATTATGTTAAAGACAATATACAAAGAAGTGAGATGAGATAAGATAAGATGCAAACAACTATACATCTATATAAAGGTAAAAAATCTCCCTCTAAAAGTGTAACTATACATAATACAATATGTTCGAAAGACAAATTCATTGTCATCTTCTAATGAAACAGTATTTCGAATCTCATACTTATTCATTCTTATATAACGTTCCAAAAATATAATAAATATTCTAACGAATAAAGAAATGTTATTCAGTTTATATGATCGTTTGGGGTTGGAGTGTTGGATCGCTTGCTGGTTTAAATACATTATACATCAATAACTAAAAATTATTGATCAAATAGAGAGACAACCTTTTTTTTTTCTTTCTTTTTCTTTTTTAATGGCCTTTTTGGTCTCTGTAAAGTCGTAGCACCATCTCATGACATGTTTCTGAGGTTTATTAATTTAATTAGTAATATATGATACTTCCCGTTCCAAAATAACCGTCCATCTTTTCTTTTTGTGATATCTCAAAATAAATATTTATTTTTAAAAATAAAATATCAACTTTACAATTTTATCCTTGATATAACTTTTCAAAAAGAGAAGTAATATCTATACCAAATAGTTTATTCCTTACACCAAAATATACCAGTTAAAAAGCAGATCGCACAACACTTAAAGAATATATTTTGGTATATAAGGTAAAATATTTGGTGTAAATATCAACACCATTTAAAAAAAACTAATTTATTTAATAATTAGGTATCTCTTAAAACTTACCCCTCCATTATTTAATAATTAGGTATCCTTTAAAACTTTGTGCATTTTTCAAGTGCACACTTATTTCGGGATGAAGGGAGTATTTTGATGGCTACAAACCTATATTGTTCCGTTACATCTGAAAGTTTGTACAAGATATCTTAAGTTCCAGTACAATCTTGTACGTAATGGCTAGGAAAATATTCGATAATGAACATCTCGATTAGTTTGAATATACCTTATTTAAAAAATCTCTTCATATAACTTGTATAGAAAAAATTTCATATATCTTTACTTTGAATTGATAAAGCCAGTGCCTTGTGTTGAGTTATTTATTCCTTCGTATATGACAACGTTTAAAGCTCACTATGCATGGTCCAACAACCAATCTTCGATGTTCTGGGCACCATAAAAGTTACTCCTATACGGAGTATTTTATAAAGATGGATAAGATAAAAATTAACGATGCTATATTTTAGAAGGTGTTTGGAGTTTTGGTTGAACCAACTAGTGAAATCAGTCTTCCTGAATTGATTATTACGTTTGTATAATATAAATGATAATAAAAAAAAGTACAAAAAGTTATCATGTACAAATCTTTTACAATAACAATAGTTTTTCTTTTACAAAAGACAATAATAAATAAGAATCACAACTATCTATGTTTAATACAACAAAGGAGAATCTCTAGACCGACAACAAAAGTATACGAAATTTACTTGAATTTCGTTTTGTATAGGTACCAACCCATTGCATTGTATGGTTATACATATATATTGGTGGCCATGGTTTCTATAATGTCACGCTTTCATGTTAATAATAAGAAGAAATCTCAAAGTTCTTGTCATGGATTATACTGATCACATTGATTGATTAGACATAACCACATTATATGTTTATGTTTCACTTTTCCGTTTATGGTTCCTATATATTTTGTCGCATAACAATTAGAGCATATATATATATATATATATATATATATAATTTTTTTTTTAATTTTCTTTTTTTAAATTTGTATTACGATACAGAATATTTTATGTCCCTTATGTTTAGATCAAGTGGACATCTCAGTGATGTAATAAGACCCAAGTGACCAGAAGGTCATGGGTTCAATTCTCCTAAAAGGGGGTTTTCTCATATTATATGGTCAGTGATTCCAAAAGACAGTTCAAAATAAATATAAAAAAAAGGATATTATATTTAACAGATTTGAGTGTTCATTTATGTTTGTAAGTACCACTATGATTTAATTAGTATCTAATTTTATATATTCATGTGTGAGGCACAATTAGGAGTGATTTACCCGCATCCATATTTGCTAAAGCCAAATTACCAACAGTTTCCAAAATTTCTTAACAGAATCTTGATGCAAAATTTTCATACCATGATATAAATTTCTAGCCAATGTTCATCTTCATAGACTTCTAATTTACAACAATCATCTTAATTATTTCTCTACATTAGAACTTGTTACCTTGTGGTGGCTATTTCCGCGACGTTGAATCAAGCTCAAGCACCACAACCACCACCGCAACCTCCACCACAGGCTGCGGCTTGGTTGCTAGGAGCCGAGTCATGTTCTGATGCACCAGCTTCACCATCTACACATGTGAATATGATAATTGTAAAGATTGAGAAGGTGACCATGGCAAACAAGAAGAGTAACACTGCATGGTCTGCAAAGCCTTCATGGATGTCCATTCTTTCGGTCACTGCTTTCCATTCTCTTCCCATTATTTTTCTGCTTTTTATGAGTGGAATGAGATGATCCACAATTTTCCAAATGGATATTTAACAACTTTTCACCAGTTGACTTTTGACTTATTTTTAAATTTTATTTTGACTCCAGTTGCATTTGTCTGTGGGCTGAATTGTTCAATTCTTATCCATCCTTCAATCTTTCTATTATCACTTGTTAATATTATACAACATTTTACTACACAAGAATTCAGGGTTTCCTAATTTCTGGATCTCAAAGGTTAAAATAGTGTTATCAATTCTTGTTATTTAGTAAATATATCACAATTATTAAGTTTTGAACAAACATTAGTTTTCAATTTTAGCTATTCATAGTTTCTTAAGTAGCTCTTAAATTTGACTATTTTTCTCTATGTTTCTGTTAACTAACTGCTTTATGAAACGAAAATCTGAATAGAACCCGATAATGTGTTTAATTTACATATGTATCTTTAAGTCCTGATTATATTGAAAGCATTATGTACATAAATTGCCACATATAGATGTCTCATATGATAAAACAATGTGACTTGCTTATGCTGTTTAATTGCGTTTATTTTCTTTCACTTGTCCTCTTGGGATCTTGTCAAGGAATTGAGTACCAAATTGCTCCAGTAGTAATTTCATGTCTCTGATTCCTTTACGTACAAGATGATCTACTTCATTCTCATATCGTTCATATAGAGCCGGCAGGATTTCAATGCAAAGAAAGCCTACAAAAAGATTGAACCGAATATCAGGATATATATATATATACACACTAGTCATCACGTTTAGAATTATAAAGCATAACCACTAGAGCTTACAAAGGTATAGGAGATTCAAAGAACTGAAATGACTTCCAATAACAGATATCATCCATAAGGATGTCATTGTCTGCGAAAGAAAGAAAACGTATTAGATACATTTTACTTCAAAGATCTATTCAAGAAGTTTTAGTATAGAATACGGTTTACACATACCAAGAAAAACCGAGTGAGATCTTCTCCGCTTGCTGTATAATAGAACTTAAGTAACAATTGGTTTGTTTTTCTATACAACCATTTAAATGTGGATTCTGGTATAGTGATCTCTTCAAAATCAGGAAGATCCCTATGTGAGAATTTAGTTCAGAAAAATACTTATCCTTCACCATATTTGAAGCTAATAAAATTAAATATGTATGCCAAAAAGAGACAGAGAAAAGTGAAAGCGTTACCATTGCGTATATTTGGCCATGGTGTAGGTGATGTAGATGATCAACATGCCAAGGATGGAGATGTGACAAAGAAGAGAAACAAAGTTATACTCATAAACCTCAAAAAGAGACCATATTGCAGTTACCCCTAATAGAATTGATGCCGATAATCTTGTGTTCCTCCATAGAAGCACGTCTGATACTGCAAGTGCCAATTAAACTGTACGTTAGTGATAGAAATCGATGAAGCGTGGTGGCTTAATGAAATGTGATTAAGCCAAATGTTATTTACGATACAAATGGATGTTTTGGTGCAAAAATATGACATCAAGGTAGATCACAGATGCATTCAATTTATTCATTTTTGTTACATATAATCATTTATTGATGTATAAAACTATACTGAAATGCTCATCATATAGTTAAAAAAATTTTAGGGAAATACCCGGTCCATTGCTAATGACAGAATGAAAAACTCTTTTGAACTTCGGTGTATTCTGATATGTGGTGTTGTCGTGATGATCTGAATCACTAGAAGATCGCGACATGGTTGCCAAGTTAAATGAGGTCGACAAACTTCTGTACGTATAATCGACGAGTAATATAATCAACTAGTAATTGGAATCTAAATGTACCTAAAAGCTTATTTAATGTCAAATATATAATCACAAAAGGTTCTAAACTTTGTGTATAAGAAAAGGTTTGCAAAAAAAAAGAAAGGGATGACTTTGGAATGGCTTTGGGGATTCCTCTCTAAACAACACTACATGTTCTCCAAGTTATAGGAATAGTATGCAACACTTTATACCATTTTATTTCTTTCTGTTTTTACATAGTAAGAACGAGTGCTGCATAATTAAATTTCGATTAGCCGTTTGTATATGACAAAAACCTGTACTATTAATCGGTCAAACCGGCCCGATCTCCCCCACCTTATCCAAATTACTTTCGAGCCCAATCCAACTCCTTCCATGTTTACTGTAATACAATACTTTAACCAATCAAAAGCATATGAAAGCAGGGTCTGAAAACCTTTACATAAAAGATAGAAGACAAATAGTTGTCTGTGACAAAACTCACAAACAGTTGTACATATTAAATAGTAATTCGATTAGATAGAGCTTAAACATATCTTAATCTTAAGTTTCTTTACTTTTCTTTTTCTTCTCTACAAGATGACGGCATTAACGAAGATATAGTCATTCTAACTTAACTAAAGCTTTTCAAACTGACCGACGCCTCCATGGTCTTGAGCCTCTAAAGATGTCATACCCAAACCTTCATTTTTGTGCTTTTCCCATCCACCCGTGTCTGCCTTTGAATGGACAAAATAATAAACAATTGATGCCACCATTGAGATGAATGTTAAGGCGGCTCCACCAGCAAACACGCCCTTGCGTAGGGTTTCACATGAAAGATTGTTACCACCGTAGATGGCTCGATATTTAGTGTGATAAGCATTTTTTGCAGATCCTAAAAGTAAGCATGCTTCTGCCCCCACAAAGCTGACCCTGTTCACATGTTCAAGAGCAACAAATCAAAATCAAAGTTAATCTGCGCTTTTAATCAATAATAACGTTCAGTTTACAAAGGACTCATATGGAAGAGACCTGAAATGAATATATATGATCCTGTGTCAATATTAGCACCACTTATATCAACTCCTTACGGACCAAGATCGTGGTAAGACACTAAAACCTAAAGTTTATGCGGGTCATGTCAACAGACTGGTTTGCACAAATACATGGAAAAGATGGGCCAATAGTTTCAAATAATTTAAACCAGGGTAAGCCTTTAGGATGTAGGTGGCAATTTTGAACCATTTACCTATGCATAAGCTGTTTCAGATTATATTTTATCTCCTAAATCAACTTCTGTAATCGTATTAGAGACCCAAGGTGTTTCGGGTTAACCCAACTCGATCCGTGTTTTAACCTGTCACCCTATCACCCCAACCCGTACCTCTATCTCTATTTTTAGTCATACAGGTGTGTCTAAGACATGCAACTCCCTTTTATACCTCTTCATGATTTCATGTTAATACTACTTCACTTTCATAACAAAAGCCTCCATGCAAGGGGCACTCTATTTCCAATAGAAATCACCCACAAAGTGCGTGTTTTACAGTTTCTTCCAATATCATTTTCAAATAAAATCAACTGTAAGGTGTACTTTTGCTTATTTGCTCTACCAAAATCCTTTTTTGGAGAGCTTTGGCAAACATCAGTGACCAACCTATATATTATATGAACAAGGTAGCAGTAGCTATAATTATATGGTTCTAATGGAGGTAGGAAGAAAACCAAGAATTTGAAGCAACCTTTGCCTCGTAAACATGGTACTGACATCTAGTTTGTTCATGTGATTGACGAGGCCACAATGAAATAACAACATAAAACTCCTCCAATTCTCCAATTCCCTAAAAATATTAGTAAACTGAGGAGGTACATCTGTTTTGCTTCGTACCCTAAAACGAAACATCAAATGGTGTTTATGCATCAAATGAAGTCATCAACTAAAACAACATTACAAACATATGTGGTTTATAATGTCATGTACAAGTTAAATTGAGTTTTGGGTCATTGTAGCAGCATGTATAAAAAAGAAGACATGCCGAACCGCAATCTAAATGTCATTTTCATTTCTTGCATGCTGACCATTATGACACAGGTTTGCAATACATTCCGCGTGGACAGCATACCAAAAGTATCTTGGATTTCTGTCCATTGTAACATGCATAAAAGATGTGGTATCAACTAAAAAAACATTCATCTTTTCTTGGATGGATAACCTTATGACATATGTACGCAATACTCTTTGGATGATACAATCTTGGAATTTTAAGTAAAAAAAAGAAGGGTAAACCAGAAGGAACCCCTTAATCCCTTGTACCGCATTGATACCTACACAATCAACCTGCAAGATTTTCGTGTACCGAGATAAGTGCACCTGAGTGAATACCACCACATGGAGTCGATTAAATCCGCTCTGAGACGAGAATAGAACCCGCACAATTTTTATTAGGCTTCCCCCACAATGGGGCCATACATAAGCGGTGGCAGATAAAATTCATGAATATATGACTATCCATGTAAAATTCATGGTAGAACAGAAATGTTAGTTGAAGAACTATTCTTGACAGTTCAAATGCCAAGGCATCTTTTGATCTGAACTAGAGTGGTTTTACTGTTCAAGGTCCAAGCTTACAAATTGTTACATTATTAATATTAATATTAATATTGATATTGATGCAATATTGCAAGTAGTAAACAAGAAACAATATCCAATTGATATAAACAAGAAGTCTAAATTGATCAGCGGTTGCACCCGCATTTCCATTCCCTATGGTTTATCACAACAATATATAGACTAGATGATTCAAACTCGACATTCATAAATTTTAGTTGTTTATAAATGGATTAAGAAATATTTGTTAATCATATCTCCATTATATAGTTATCTAGATTCAACAACTATTTGTTTTTCATCATTTTTAAAAAAGAAGAATATGATTAGATGTTAAATTGACCACATATCGAGTAATAACCTTTCTTTTTTAAGTGGCATATCAGATTAGAACCTAAATTGAGAAAATTTCAATCTGACAAGTATCAGGTTAGACATCGCCGAAATAATATTCAATAGACCACCATACACCCCAAATCATCAAAATGTTAAAACATGGGACAACAAAAATCATACCTAACACGCAAAATTTCAACATGGGAGCTCAAACAAATAATATACACAAACCCTACTCATATCATAAACAGAATAAATCAAAGTTGTACCATGTGCATAAGTCATGATTCTAAGGCCAAAAAGACATCATACCCTACTTACACTAACAAACATTTATCTTTGCTTCCTCTATCTCATAGTCTCATACAAACATGGGAGTAACTTTTTCCCCACATTTGGTACATATCTTAAGAGTTAAGACCTATTTAACTGATAATAATACCAAAATTAATATATTTACCATTCGAAAACAACACTTGTAACAAATTAAAAATAAGGAAGATAATAAGGAAGATAAGATTTTGTGGGTTACTAGATCTAATCAAAAGATGGAATTTTCTACTAAGCAGGCATGGCAGGATATGAAAACTATTTGGCCAAGTGTTGGCTGGTATCATGTGATCTGGTTCAAGCAATTTATACCCAGACATGCTTTCATTCTATGGCTAGCAATTCAAGGAAAATTGTTGACTCAAGACAAGATAGCTAGTTGGCAGAATAATGGTGGCATGCAATGTGCTTTCTGCAAAAATGTTACTGATAATCATGAGCATCTCTTTTTTCAATGCAAATATACTAGAGAAGT
>JAOEHQ010047507.1:0-10797 GCA_025447715.1 Asclepias incarnata | reverse complement strand
ATCCCCCCCCCCCCCCCCCCCCCCATACACCACTACTAGACCTGTTCCAGGGAAGTAATGCCCAGCCATTTCTGTTACTGTGGATAGCGTGAATAACCGACCTCCAAAGGCTATTCTTTTCATTCTTGAATCTCCACAACCACTTTGAAAGCAATGCCAAATTAGAATCATTTAATTTGCTAAGCCCAAGACCGCCTTTAGCAACTGGAAGAGTAACCTTATCCCACGTAACCCAATGGATTTTTCTTTCATGACTCGATCCACCCCATAAAAATCTTCTAATAATACCTTCCAACCTATAGATCACCTTAACCGGAACTTTAAACAACGAAAAATAGTACGTAGGAAGGCTTTCCAAAACCGATTTGATTAACGTAATTCTACCTCCAATTGAAAGACATTTGCCTTTCCATTTAGATAATCTAGCGTCGAATATGTCGTAAATGAAATTCCAGTGGACAATCCTATTCATATTAGCACCCACAAGTATACCCAAGTATACAAAAGGAAAATCACCAGAATTACAACCAAACATACTACCCAAAGCATTCGACTCACTCCTATCCACTCCAACCCCATATAAGCACGACTTACTAATATTAATACTCAAACCGGATATAATATGGAAACACCTTAGAATTCGAGCAATACCTTTTAAGTTGTCAGAAGACCATTCCCCCAAAAATACACAGTCGTCTGCATAGAGAAGATGTGAGATGCAAGGACCATTCTTCCCCACACGAATTCCTTTAATGAAACCATTAGAAATAGCACTGTTGACCATTGTAGTGAGGGCCTCCATGACGATCAAAAAAAGAAAAGGCGAGACAGGGTCTCCTTGCCTCATCCCTTTCTGGCACTGAAATTCAAAAGTGGTGGAGCCATTAACTAGAACCGTGGCACGGGCTGAAGATAAAATACCCAGAATCCAATTGCACCAGATGACAGGAAACCCCATAGACTGCATGACCGATATGAGAAAATGCCAATTGACATTATCATAGGCTTTGGCAAAGTCTACTTTGAAGATGCAAATCTTGTCTTTCTTTCTTCTGGCCCAGGAAATTAACTCATTCAGAATCAAAACTCCATCTTGAATGTTTCTTCCCGCCACAAAAGCCGATTGGTTACCCGAGATGACCGTTCTAATAACAAGCTTCAAACGGTTAGCAAGGACTTTCGAGAGCACTTTATTAATAACTCCAACGAGCGTAATGGGGAGGTAGTCATCAAGATCACTCGGGTCTTTAATCTTGGGGATTAAAGCAATAAAAGATGCGCTACACCCCCAGCTAATATTTCCAGACCTGTGAAATTCACGAAACAAACCAACAAAATCGTTTTCAAACATATCCCAGAAGCGTTTAATGAACTTCATGGTGAACCCGTCCGGACCCGGGGCCCTTTCGTCACCACATTGAAAGACTGCCATCTTAATCTCGTCCAAGGAAAATTCTCTGATCAAACTTTCCGCGTCGACCTCACTGAGAATCGACCCCGACCAGTTTTGGAAGGTGGGTCTCACTTTGATATCTTCACGAAACCTGTCTCTAAAAAAACAAAACACCTGTTTCTTTACAAGATTGGGATTTTCAATCCAAATATCATTAATAAAAATCCCGGGGTCGAATTAGCCAATTTCCGTCCATTAATGACCCCATGGAAGTATTTGGAGTTCTCGTCGCCGTCGATGGCCCAACGAATTATGGATCTTTGTTTAAGATCACGATTTTTTAAGCCGTCTAATTCCAACACCCTTTTCAAACTCTCCGTTCAGATCCACTCTTCTTCACCAGTTAACTCTTTTTCCTCCATCCGCCTATCCAACTCATCGAGCTCCCCTTGGCAAACAATTCTTTCTTCTTCCTCCCGTTTTCGAATTTCATCTCGCCATCCAATGATGTGAGACTTAAGATGCCTCAATTTGGTCGCTATTTTAACATCAGCTGGGCCAACAAAAGCAAATGAGTCTCCTACTTTACGCACGACATCTTCGAAACCACTTCTCTCCAACCAAGAATTAAAAAGCCTAAACAGTTTCGGCCCATAATTACGATCTTTAAGATGCCTCATAATATAGATACACTTATACATACCTGATAAAAAAAAAACCCACACTTTCTAACGCCTTACACTAACCACCGATCCTGATTGAAGTATATATATCTGTCTTTTTTTTTTTTAACATTATATATATCTGTCATATATACCAATAACCCTCTTCTTCTTCTTCAGCCAAATCCAAACCCGTGGAAGACGCACCGATCCGATCCGTTCCGATGGAAGACGATGACTTTGCAGAGTCTCCAACGACTACGGTGTTGAGGTGTTGAGAGATTTTGATGATGCTGATGATCAGATCCGATCCGATCCGATGGAAGAAGATTTTGATGATGCTGATGATGATGTTGGGGTATGATTGAAGACTTTGATTAAGTTTGTATGTGGTATGGTGGTTGTTTTTGAGGTGGGACGGTGGGGGTTTTCCTTGTATTAATACTCCGTATTTGATTTTGTTAATTCTTTTTTTGTTTTTATATGATGTATATAAAGAGGTGTAAATACCGGTTAAAAAAAAACCCGAAATAGGTTAACTGATACCGGTTAACCGGTTTATAATAACCGAAACCGGTTAGGATGGTTAGCCCTTTTCAACACAATAACCGGTTATTAACCGGTACCGGTTAACCGGTTTCGGTTTTTTTTTTTTTTGGAAAAATAACCGGTTTCGGTTATTACTGTGGAAAACCCGAACCGGTTAACCGAAAGTTACACCTCTACCCACATGTATCATTTGTGATGGTTTAAATGTGACTGTCACTGTTTATCATTTGTGATATGATAATTAACAATAATTAAAATCCATATGTCTGGTAAATATATGATGGACGTATTTACTATTATAAACATATTATAGGGTTTCCCATTAAGTGATTCGAACTTCGGGGACTTATATATATTGCACATATTAAACACCAAGGGTTAAAGGTGTAAATGTTCTTATTATAAATAGAACTCATTACCTTCATTTTTTACTCTAATCAAGAATCTCATTCTAAACTCTCTTGTGCTCTCTTTTCTCTCTAATCCGGTTCTTTCATAACCGAATCTGAAGCCCATCATAACAAAATTACCTTGTTTTAGGAATCCAACAATCGATGGCAAGTATGCTGAATGTTCTTACAGGATTTCAGGATCGTCGGGTACGTTTACTTTCTATCATATTTTCATTATTTATTGAATACGAATCATGTTTATTCCAACATGCGGTATCAGAGCCAATGGTTCATAAATTATCTATGATTCGTATTTGGATATTCTTTGTTCTATAAAATATTTGGAACCTAATTACTGAAAATATGATTTCAAAATATAAAATGTTCTTCGTGTTATATTAAACTCATATAACTTTTATGGGTTTAATCTTAATTCTCATAAATTTGGGAATAAAAAGTGTTATTAAAACCGGAAAAAAAAATAATTTAAATTCGGCCGAACTTCTCTTAATGGGCCGAACTTAATTTTGGGCCGAACTTCAACTTAATGGGCTTCGCTTCTTACTAGTTGGGCCGAACTTATATATATAGGCCGAACTGTCTTAATGGGCCTAACTTTTATTGGTTATGACAAAGATGAATGGAAAAGTACAACGGACGGAACGCTCAGGTGACGGTTGTTACAGGTTTGTACATAAATAGCCGAAGCTAGTGAACGAATATTTTGTATAGTGAACCTGGTGGCTCTCAGGTTCAATTCACTAAAGCTTCACTCCAGTCAAAGATCAAACTCAACTGAAGCATTCTCACTGAAGTCGAAGACTGAAGTAAGAAGAAAGAAGTATTCTCAGTGGCAAAGCCCAGTTGAAGACTTTAACTTCATCGAAGACTGAAGCAACATCAGTGTAAAGTATTTACACCACTTTACACTAATTACGAAGAAGCCTTTTTACCTTTACACATCTTTACCCGGACATTCCCTTGTTGTTTGTGCAAAGTACAACGTGTGTAAAGGTGGTTGGGTTTAAAGTGGACTAGTCACATTAAAGTAATTTTATCCTCTAAC
The DNA here is from genome assembly GCA_025447715.1 of Asclepias incarnata. NCBI lineage: Eukaryota > Viridiplantae > Streptophyta > Magnoliopsida > Gentianales > Apocynaceae > Asclepias > Asclepias incarnata. The sequence continues at coordinate 6,735 of JAOEHQ010047507.1, read as the reverse complement.
TTTAAACATAGTATTTAAGGAATAACATTTAATTCCTTAAATGCTCCCAACTACATTTGTATGACACAGTCCACATCATCTTGGACATTGTCTATAAAGAGAAGGCTTTTCACACTTGAACAAATGCTTGAAACTTTGGCAATGTTCTTGAGTAAATAGCTCTAAAGATCGTCTCTTGTAGAACACTTCACAACTGTAAGTGTGAGATCTTTGAAGAATATTTCTAAGTATAGATCAATTGTATTCTAGGGTTGTTAGGATATTACACTTGGGTGTTTATCTTGGTTTCGCAACAACCTTTGTATTTTATTCAACATAGTTAATAAAGTACGTTTGAAAAGTATACACATTGTCTAACTGTTCTTTACATTATTATATATAGTTTCAGTAAGTTCTTACGTTATTGCATTTACTTATTGTATTATTTACTTGTCTAAGTACTTTACTAGAACGTCTCACTGGACTGGTTTAGCAGAACATATTAGACCAGTGAGCTCGCCAATCATCATTATTGAGATAGAGGTGTCTACGGGTATCCGTTAATTTGGGACTAACATTTTCCAAATAGTGCACGTGTTTTTCCCAGTTCCACCAAATAAAGATATGCTTTCCTAATCTCATTAGGAGTCAAACCCATACTCTCCAATTCTGTGTAGATCTCATCCTCAGAGTAAACATGCCGACTAGAGCTCTTCACTACCTTAATAAACACAACAACAACAACAACAACAACAACAACAACAACTACTACTACTACTACTGCTACTACTATTACTGTACCCAATCCCATCATAAGAGGGGTTTGGGGGAGGTGAGATGTATTAAGACTAGTTCATACTAGGAGGGTACAGAATCTGAAACACGAGTGTCAAGTAACAGAGCCTTGACGTAATCTTTAAGTAGCGTAAGAGAATCGGCATCACCATAACTAGTCATGTAAGGCACCATCCTTGCACAATTACAAGCGGCCTTCAAAAATTCTGTTGAATAATGATTCAGGGATAGACATTCCTTACTAAGTTGCTTCCATCCATCTGAAATCAAGCTTAAAACATGCTCATGTGCAATCTCAACAGAACAGCCTTCATGTTCATTAAGATAACATTTCATGTATGATCCATCGTTGCCATGTAGACTCTCCTGTTAGAAATAAGAATAGATCGAGAGAATTCAGATTATACATGTAGACACTCATCTGTACATTGGACAGTTAAACTCGTAAATATATATATGGGAAGGTTATTCAAGGAACACCTAATTTAAAGGGTACAAAAGAACAAATCTCAGCGACACATTTTTCCCCTTTTCTTCTACCATTTTATTTTTTTACCTTGTTTTTTTCATTTTTTTTTAATTTTAAAACTTTTTATATTTTTTTTAAATAAAAACCCATGCAAAAGAAAAAAGTTTTAAAAAAAATCTTTTTTCCAATGATGATACGGTATGAGCTCCGCTCTTAAGGCTATTAATAAAGGATAGCTGATGGGGGTGATAGGTCACAGGGGGTGGTGATGGGATAATTTACCTGACTGGATCCGCCCTTTGAATTTTTTATTTTTTATGGAATGAGTTTTAATTAAAGAGAATAGAATAGAATAAAATAAAATAAAATAAAAAATTGAAAAAACAAGGTAACAAAATAAAAAGGGAAGAAGCGGAAGAAAAGAGAGGGAAAATAAATGGCTGGAATTTGTTCCCTTGTTTCCTTGTGTGACAACCGCCATCTTGGCCTGTTATTTTTGTATAACTATTTAAATGGAAATCTTGTACAAATCGCTTAGGATTGAATAAACAAGGTTTTTATTCGTGTGAGAACTTGAAACTATTAGTATCGTGGAACTATGGATTAACTAGAACTATGAAATGATGGTGCGGCTGTGTTTACGTGAGATAACTAATCGTTTATTAGAAATGTCAACTAAAAAGGAAAACGCGTTAAAATGTAATAAACAAACTTTAATTAAGAGATACTAGCATGTGACCAGTCGTTAGTTGGTAATTCAAAAATATATTCTATTATGTCGATGAAACATTTTTACAAGTCACGAGATTAAACGTTTATAAAAGACAAAATATTTTACGGAGAAAAAGCTAGTAGAAGTGGTGGAAAGGTAGAAGGAACAAAACCTTCCCACCCTTCCTTTTTCTTGGTTCAGGGATATGAACATTTTTTTCGGCGTATCGATAGACTTATATTCACGTGGTCTGTGACCCATATGCTCCCTTGTTTCGGGATGAACAACTGTAATAACAGTTGTACTAGTTGCATTAAATCTATGAGATGTCGTATGAAATTTTTTTGTTTAAATTTTATTCATATAGTGTGTTCTATGTAATATCCATGCCTTGTTAGGATCATATTGTTAGGAGGACTTTTAGGATATATTAGGAGGATTGATCATTTTCCTTATATTTAAGAAGGATTTTCGTATCTATGCTTCAGTGTGATAAAAATAGTTCATTGTTCAAATAGACCAACAATACAAGAAAAATTTTCACATCATCATTTAAGATGTATTATTTATAACCATGTTTTATGCTATAATGAAACATTAACATATTATTAATTAGTTAATTATATATCATCTCGCGTAATACGTGAGTCAATTATCTAGTTTCACAATATTCAGATATATGTAATATGAATATGTGATCTTTACTTTTTATTTAAATTGTAATTAGACATTAGTAATCTTTATGTAAGCAAATTAAAGTATTAAGGAACCTAAAAGATTTTATAATTTCCAAATTTAATATTTTTTTAAAATTTGGATATTTTGGATATCTGAGATTTTCGGCTATCCAATATTTTGGATATGTATTCGGATATTGAAATCTACAATCCGAAATTCGGATATCTGAAACTTTGGATATCCGACTTTAAACACCCTTTTTTCGAACGTTTGATTTAAGTCTGAACCTGCGAAGAACCCAACTAGGAAATTAAGAGAAAAAACCTACATACTTATCATTCCTAGATTGATAAAATTAGTATATCAGTAGACAAGATAGGATATAAGATAAATGTCATATTTATGAGGTAATGGTTGTTGAGATTTTAAATAAAATTATAAAATGTATTCCCACTTAGTAGTTATATCGATAGATAAAAGAAGATACCGGGAATGATAATATAGGGGTACTCGTAATACGGCTACCTCGAATATGTCATGAAAGATCTTTGTTAATCTCGTTGTTAATACTGTTGTTAAAATATATAAGTACATATATATATATATATATATATCGTGGAAGAATCCGTTGTTAACGAGTTTATTACATATAATGAATACCAGAAATAGTTCATTACATAACATAAACATTCGTATATAGTTCATTACATTTAGGGAGACTAATATCTAAATTATATAACTATATGTCATTTAAAACATATTTGTGATTTTCATAATTAATTAAAACAAATTAAATGAGTTAATTGTAGAAATGGAAAATTTGGTTAAATATCTAAAGTAAGTATTAATTAAGATTTCCGTTCTAAAAAAAAGTATTAATTAAGATTTAAGTTGATAATAGAGGGGTACCCGTAATGTAGATATTTTAGAAGATATGGGATTGGTGGTGTAAATAAGTTCATTAAGGGTAGAATGGTAATTTCGTATATAAAAAATTTTAACTTTTCAACAAAGGGTGGAGATTTTTTATAAAGTGTTATAGATTATAGATTATAGATTATAGATTATCGATTTATTAGAATTTTTAATTCATGAATTATAGGGAGGGATTTATGTCACCACAAACTGAGACTAAAAAAAGTGTTGGATTCAAAGCTGGTGTTAAAGATTATAAATTTACTTATTATACTCAAAACATATTAATATGTATCCTTATTGAAACACCTTAATTAACTTTCTTTCCTGTGTAAAAAGGAACTAGAAATAATACTGTGGTTGATGGTTGAAGTCGAAAGGTAATGGTGTTCGGCAGACGGCGATTTTTATTGTTGATGGTTAAAAAAGAATCGATTTATATAGATGATTGAATTGTTGTTGATATGGATAGTTGGTGGTAATTCAACATTGATTGATTTGCTGTTAGGAAGTTTGGTGGTAATAGTTGATGGTAATTCTTATTAACCTTTGTATCCATACGTGTTTTCATTCCATGTGAGTTGGTAGGTAGAGAATTTAGATATATCCATTTAGTTTTGAAGTCAATACCAAATCAATTCCATTGAACGACCACAATGCTTATCAAAAATGTAAAATTGTTGAAAAATTTCAAAAAGTAAGACGGGTACCAAATGCTTTATTAGGTAGTTTAGATAATAAAAAAAGGTTCACCTCTGTCATTGCCAAATCGTCCGTGAGGCGTGAAATCTTTGAAACTGATGCGATAATCTCATTATTATCATCATCAATAATGCACGCCTGTTCCTCGTTTCTACCATCACCAAGAAGGAAGTATATATGAACAAATAAAGATCGTATAGCAGAACTAGCTATCCCCATTCTCAAGTATTCTTCTGCCTTCGGAGTTTGCCCTGAGGCAAACCATTTTGCTTCCTCTAGGAATGCATTGCAAAGTGCGGCCAACTGCAGTTTCATATATATTGCAGTTGTTTTAGATTGGGTTATAATAACGTACCTACTTTTCATTTAATTTCTCCTCTGTATTTTTTAAAACTGTCCCGCCTATTTAACCGAAAATCCAGAGAGGATATGCTGTTCACTTCACATGACATGATTATAAATTGTAATATTAATTACAACTTTATCTACTTAAGGCAAAAATTCACACAGTTTTCCGCATTGGGACTAGTAATCACATAATTATTTACTTACCGCTTTAGACAAGGAGTTTATGGGGTTAAACCCATGTTGTTCACAAATTCTGTCCGCAATTTCAGTTGTAAAGTCATAACTAGCCTTGAAGGTTGACTGCAGGTAGCTTGGAAGTTGTTCAGTAGCATTTCTATCCCATCTATAGGAATTGTATAGAATAATTTTAAATAATTAGTAGTAATTAATTTACATGGAAGTGTAACAAATAGTATAGCCTTTGTGTTCCTTATTTACCTGTCTATGGCTTCTGCGAATTTGGTTAATTCTTCAGTTGTGCCATAGATATCAAAAATGTCATCTAGGATATGATTAATTGCAATATATTTTGTGAGATTGATTCTCTCAGTCGAGAGTTTGGGATTTGTTAGTGCAGCCATGGAACAAATATACCACTTTAAAGGTTCATTCCTTGCACGAGTTAACTCCTGGCTCAGACCAAGGTCACTCCACCACCTATATTGTTACAAGCAAAGGGTCAAATTGACGGTGTACTACATGAATTATGATACGAACTGTAATTAACTATAACAAAGTTTAAGGTATACACGAGGTTTGTTCACAATTGAATTGAAGTAGACAAATTACGCATAACCAACTATTATCCTGGTAATGATCGATCAGTTCATTCTCATTTCGCAATATTGCATTTTTCGAGTGCTGTCCAAAATCCAAATTAGAACTTTAGTAAAAATTTAGGCCATAATTTGGTAAAAGGTCTCCGAGCATTCTAAGAGTATATATATGAAATTTCTATATAACGTGCATAGTTGTTTACAAGCTAGGGTGCTACCAAAGGGGGACAAGAGGGGCAAATGACCCGATCTTAGAATTTTTTTTTGTACCGCCCCACTTATTTAATGGGTTTTTTTCGGTATAAAGCGCAACAATGTTGTGGCCATGTATGTAATTTTTACCTTGAGATCTGATTTAATTCCATTTGGTGTATGGTCTGCATCATATTGGAGTCCATCTCTGCTAATTCATGCATGACAGTGCCCTTAAAATCATTGATGTAGTTCTTAAAATTGATGAACGGTATCGTTTTATGGTATGGATTCTTAAGTGTACGTCGAACCATTCTAGCTTGATCATCATCAAGATACTTTAAATTCTTTTCCAAACTCTCCCTGCTAAACTTTTGCGCTTCATCAAGTATGATTTCCCCTTCTATACTTAACTGCGAAGCTTCATATAATTCCATTAACCCTCTTATGTCGTTATTCCATTTTACATCGAAGTTGTCGTTGTGTGTCTTGAATTTCATAAAAACATCTGATATAGTAGACTTTTGTTTATAAATAATGTAAATCTAAAATAAAGAGAAAACGAAAAAAGATGAAAATACTACTCAAACCTGCGGATAAAGGAAAACCATTCTGTCTCAAGATGCGAAAGCATAGGGCAACCTCATAGAGATTTAGATGCGCGAATAAATCCATGTTTATAAACTGCGTGCAACGCTTTCTCAATATTGAGTTGATCTCCTCTTCAAAATAATGATCAATTGCTAGTCGCTGGAGATCATTGACCATAATCAAATCCTCATATTTGTCATCATTCACTTCAGCAATCAATCTCCGAACTTGATGTACCAGATTTGTATGTTTCACATCATTTTCTTCCTGCGTATGTGTATGATGCCACCAAAAACTTGTTTACTATAGATAAAAGAATCACAACATATATATATATATATATATATATATATATTATATATAGAGGATAGGGAGTATGTGACTGTTAGATACATAAGTTTGGGTATAGAACCCCTCACAATTTAGTTTTCTAATCCATAAAATTCAGGGGGCCCATCATTTATTCATTATACAAAAAAATATTAAAATATTTAGATGTGAGGGATTTTATACCCAAACTTAGGTATCTAACAGCCACGTACTCCTTTTTCTCATATATATATATATATATATATATA